>JARHVA010003796.1:165000-340000 GCA_037957365.1 Torreya grandis
GTCTTATCAATTCTGGATCTACTTTATAGAGAGCATTGGACTTGGATTTAAATCATGTTAAGAGAAAAATCATAGTAATATACCTTGATGATCTAAAATTATTTTCAAAGAAAAGAGATGATCACTATGAACATTTGAAAATTATATTTGAAATATGTTGGGCTCATGACATATCATTGAATCCAAAAAAGTTCATGTTTACAATATTTGTAATAAATAAAGGCATACTCTTGGAGCATGTGGTTTCCAAGGAAGGTACTAATATTTATCTATAAAGGTTTGAAGCAATTCAATAGTTTTCTCTACCAGCTAGCAAACATGTAAAACATTTATTCTTTATTAAGGTAAACTTTCTAACGAGAGTTGTTCCTAATTTTTTATAGTTATCAAGGCATATTATTTAGATGATGAGATGAAATAATTATTTCAAATGGAATGATGATATAAATAAATATTTTAACAAAGCTAAATATTTTATTGCCAAGGCACATGTCTTAACTTGTCCACACTTTTGAAAAAACTTCATTGTATATTGGTTCTCTTTTAAATACACATTGTTAGCCATCTTGGTACAAAAAAATGAAGGAATTATGTCTCCAATTACCTTCATGAGTTATGGATTAAAATGTCATGAGATCAAGTACTTATTGATTGAGAAATATGCATATGCTACAGTCAAATTTCTAAAACATTTTAGCTTTTATATATTGAATTCACACATAATTGTGATGGTCACTGTTAAATCCAATTTGACTCAACATGAACTAGGTTTAAAGAGATAAGAATGGATTTCAAAAGTGAAATAATGTGATATATAGATAAATCCCACCAATTTTCTAATAATAAAATGTATTTGAAAATTGATTACTGAAAGTGTTGATTCATAGAGAGAAGCGAACCATGAATAAGAAACAAAAAAATTACCAGATATAGTACTAGTTGATTCTCTCAAGGAATGGTATTATGCCATTACATACTTATTATCATATGGATAATGATTGGTGCACCTAAAATTCAATAAAAGATGGATACTTGAGTTAAGGGAACCCAAATTTGTAATATGGGATAACACTCCCTTTAAGAAAGTCTTTGATGGGACATTTTGAGATGTGTAGATAAAGAACAATAAAAGAGACTATTGGAAGATTTCAATGATAAAGTTTGTGGTAAATTTTTTTAATTTTATTTTACATATTTAAAAATATCACTACTATTGGCTAAAATTATTTTAAAATATTCACAATAATGGGTTTCAAAATGCGAGGTTTGTCAATATTTCATTGGTCGACCTAGACTCATAACATTACCCATCTACCCTATGGTTATTGAAGAGATTTTTTAATAATGGGGTTTGGATTTCATATATACCTTTACTCCAAATTCCAACATAAGACACACTCATGTTCTATGAAAATTGACAACTTCAAAAAGTGGGTAGAAGCAATTATAATAAGGTCTACCATTTTTGAGGTTATTTGCAACTTCATCAAAGAGACTATATTGGTCAAGATTGGGTTTCCACAAAGTATTATCATGGAAAATACATAAAATGTTTATTCAATTGAATTTATTGGATTATAATAGGGATATAGTATCTTAGTGTCACACTCTTTTGAATATAACCCTCAGGATAATGGATAAGTAGAATCAAGTAATAAGAACATCACAACTATAGTTTGAAATCTAGCTGATGAGAATCAAAGATCTTGGCATATTAAATTATATGACACTCTATGGGAAATATATATAAATATTAAAATAAGTATCCTTTACAAATAATATATGACATAGATGTTATGATTCACATATCGATAGAGTTACCCACTCTATGGTTAGCTCAGGCCATAAGGGATGATAAATTCAATAATGCATTAGAAAAGAGGGTCATGTAATTCATTATATTTGAATAAGATAAAGTGATGGTGATTGATAGAATCATAACTCATCAAGAAAATTGAAATAAGTATTTGATAATAAGGCAATACAATGAGATTTTCAAGTTGGATATTTGGTTCTCCTTAGGATACAAAAAGAGAACCTATGGGAAGTCATGGAAAATTTGAATCCCTATGGATGAGGATTTTTAAGATCTAAAATTTATGTGGTGATAACATGAACTATTTGGAACATTGAGATGAAAATCATCTTTCACTACCTTAGAATTGAAAATATTTGAAGCTCCATAAATAGTAATGGCAAGTTATCACCTACCATTCCTTGTAGGTGGTCTAGGTTTTTGTTGTGTGTTTACTTTTTTATCATGTGTTGTTTGTTTATTTTTTATTGTGTGTTTCCTTTTTTTCTAGTATTTATTTTTTCATTTCTCATTCTAGTTGTTTTGATATGACCCCAAGTCCCAATGGATAAATCACTAATTCTTGAAACTAGAGACTCTAAGAGACCATCCTATGTACTTTTCACAAGTCCATGTCCCCATCTTGAGCCAACTATTGTTGCCAAATTTCATCAAGTAATTTTCCCTAAATCATGGTAACATCAGATGAATAAATTAAAGTGTAAGTGGTCTAAGTTGTCAAAGTCCAAAAATTTGATGTCATAGATGGAAAATTAGATAAAATTTTAGTCTAAGGTAAAATTTTGGAAAACATTTTAAGTGAAACACAAGTTGTATTTTTTCACCTCACACATACATAAAGCTAGGTTTACCTAACCTTTGAGAGGTATGGGATGTGAAAACACATCCAGACATTGTGGACCACTTTTTTGCATCGACTGTGATGCCCAACCATGTGGAGGTGGTGGATACAAATCCAAATCTACCATAAAATATAGATGTGATTTCACACCTACCATGACCACAAGGCCAAACAGACCCTAACGTGTGGGTGCATCATGAAAATGTATGTAGGGTGGAAAAATCCAAGCCTAAAGTGCACTAATTTCCCCCAGATATTATTTAAAAATTTCATGATTATCTCATTTTCTTCATTATTTTTATTCAAATCTAGTTTTATCACACCTCTATAGTTATGGTACTCCATCATTCTCACCAAAAAAGATTGATTTTTAACAAATAACAATCAAAATATTCATATCTATGAGTACTCCACATTGGTGTGACTCTCAAAAATCTAATAAGCATTTTTGACAGTTTCTTCTCATAGAGAGATTCTTAGTAACCTAGGCACTTTGAAGTTTTAGATATTTTCCATTATCATTTGTTAACTGATCTAGATAAGTAAGTATTTTCATGGATCTTTTAGCCTACTTTTTGTAACTACACAATCATTTTATGTGTCCAAATTCACATATGAATTTTCAAGCTCTTGCTAGAGTGGCCTTACAGATAGGCAAGTCAAAAAATATAAATATACATACATGGCTTATTAACCCATGTTGATGCTTGAAAGCAATATTCTAGTTATTGATGAGTTCTAAATCAGAGATGTCGAATTGGACGAATTTCATATAAGGATTAATGTAGATGAAAAAATGATGTTACATTAGTGGAAGAAAAATATCATCCCTATAAATCAATTTAAAATCCTTTACCAGTTCAACAATAAGTTTTATGAGACAAGGGTGAGTGGACTGACGTGCAAAAAAGGGAAAAAGGTAGAAGAGAAGTAGTTTATCCTTCCATTATGACCCTCTACTCAGGGGGAATCTAAGCATAAATTTTTTAGAAGATGATTTAAAGTAGAGATAGGCCCCATGGATAAGTTGGTAGAAGTGTCATGGAAGATTACCTAATGGCAACTAAGTTGTTAGAGGGAGGTAATATATGCTAAGTAGTTGAGTAAATCTTTGGATACTCAATTTTTCTTAGCCATGTAGTTGATTTGTATAGATAAAATTTTAGAAAAATACTATCTATTTATAATTGATGTTTTTTTGTAGATAGGGGTGTCTCCTTTGGTAGGTTAAGTTTTAGTTTCCTGATGATTGTTTAGCTCCAAATGTGTCATTAGTTGAGGCATCCCATTTGAGCTTAAATGTTTTATCTTTTATAAAAGCTTACAGGACCTTCCAAATCCTGTATTTTATCCTATTAAATAAAAAATGTGAAAACAAAGCATATCTTTATATGCCTCACTAATCTTATCATATCCACAACTATGTTAAGATGTCACTTGTTTTTCAATATTGAAGAAACAAGGTAGATAAAAGAAGAAATCATGTAGGTGAAAATCATTATAGAAGTAATCTATCTAAACAAATATTGACAAAGATCAAATAAATTTCAAAATAAAAGAGCCAAAAACATCGAAAGGGTTGTAGTCCGACTAGTGAGGATTATGATTGCTTATATCCATCCACCAGGGTAAAAATCTATCTAGGTACCTGACATAGAGAGTCAAGTGGTTAAGGCCAAGATCATGCCCTAGTTGATTTTGAAGTCGTGGATACTCCTTACTCGTGGCTAATTAACCAAAGGATCTCATTAATTTAGATGTATGCTTACTCTACTCATCATTATAATTTTATATATGTTTATTTATAAAATATGGGTTAAGATGCTGACATTCTATGTAATTCAGTGATTTCATGTGAATGTTACTTGTTTTGGCATGCCAAAAAAAAAAGAGCTAAAACTATCTGATCCTTATAATCCATGAAATTTTGGAGAGAGTTATGAGTCTCTAAAGAGGCAAAATAATTTCACATTAATCTCATAGTAAGGACCAAATCTAAATAAAGAATTATTCTCAATTTTAGGCTAAATATAAAAAATCTAACAAAATATGTCCTCGATGAATATGGTGATTTGTGTCTATGTGGAAATAATGTGGAAAAACCCTTAATTTATCTAAAGGATTCCTCAAACTTTAATATAACTTGATTCAGGTGTAGCTTGGAAGTTAGATGAGTTCGTATTGAAATTGAAGGTACTTATGTAATAATGTTCAAGCTTTGAGCAAAGAGGGTGGAAAGGCTTTAGCAATTTGGACCAAAGATAGGCTTTATAGATATCATCTTTAATAACAATATTTATCTCATTTTTGGATAAATATGGTTTATTAATTATATTAAAATATTATATAGAAAAATTATATTGATTTAAATACCTACAAATCTTAGTAGAGTGGAAGCCCTTTCATACGTGAAATATTTAATGTGAAATGGTACCAATTACATAGAGGATTTGAATGCTTGGAATGGGCACATGAAGAAATTAACTGAAGATTTAGCCATTTGCTTTAGCCTATGTATCAGTCATCACTTGAAAGATCAAAACAATGATGAGTGGGGATACACCAAATTTAGTAAGAATGATGTCATGAGGGGCAATTTTTAACATGGAGATGCATAATATGGAGGTAATCACTCCTTCAATTCAACTTCAATCAGATTCCCTCAGGAAAGCCTCCCAAGTTTTATCCCCATATTAAAAGTAAGTATAAAACTTGGGTGGAAGAGGCTAATATTTATTTGGAAATATTGAAACTGAAGCCAAGAATAATTATTTTGAAGAATGGAAAGGGTATCATACCCTTTAGTTAGTGTGGACTCAGTAACAAGTGAAAAACTGAAGCGAAGCATAGAAAAAGGAACCCTAGATAACTATATGAAGAGATCATTTTAATCCTTTGACACTTTTATGTAATGAAAAATTATTTTTCATTATGATTTAAAGTGTTAAAAACCATACCTTTTATTTTATCAACATTTACCTACACACCATATGTATCATAAAAGGATGCTAATATATGTAGTCGTCTCTAGAGACCTTCCTTTGAGTGGCACATAAAAATGATGTTGTTTAATTATAGAAGAATAAAAATAAATTTTTTGTATCAAAACAACCATCTATGCCTAAACAAATTAATATGTATTAGACAAAAAGTGTAGGGGAGAGTAGAAAACCCTACATAGCCATAATGGTGCTTTGTACCTAGTTTGTCTCACCTATATTTGTGTGCAAAATATAAAAAAATGAACCCATAAAGTGTCTTAACTAGTGATATCACCAATTTAGGAAGACCTAAAACTCTACGTATATCTATGAAAAAATATCAAGTAATATCAAAGGCATTATGAAAGTTTAAAAACTAACAATAAAGAAATGGCAAGGTGATCAATAACCCTGACAAGGCTACTAATGACACAAAAGACAAGGTGATGAATAAATAAGTGACAATTTATAGGCATGGGGTTAAAAAATATGCAAGGTTGGTTAGGCACATTGTAAAGTCTAGAGGAATAGTCAAACCAAGTTGATAGAACAAACATAATATATATTGAATTTTTAGGAAGAAATACCCTCCAAAAAAGTTTAGGGGTGAATCGATATTGATGGAGAATGGATTTACACTTATTTTTTAGGTAGGACATTTCTTAATTCTAATGATACTCCTATAAATTATTTACATATGTTTATATTTCTATGAAGCCTTTTACCTAACAATTTTGGTTAACCTATGGATATTTCTGAAAATGGAGTCAAACCAATAACTACATGGGTAATGGCCAACATTAGGTTGGTGGGGTATATGGGTTGAATGTGGAAAAACATTTAAAGTTGAATAAATGATGGCTTGGATGAAGTAGCTATCATACTCAACTAGGTTATGGATAGCATAGGCTAAAAGGATTCTTTTTTTGAGGATATTAGTGTATATTTTCTATCAAAGTAGTGGTGTGATTGTGGTAAAATTTTGAGGTTTAATAATGATATATACAAGTGGAGAATTGAGTCCTAGCATAAAGGATAAGACACAATGATCACAAAAAGATGGAGGCAAAGAAAAGACTTAAAGGTACATGACCTCTGATAGAAGACGCCTATTAAAAATAATGTAAGTCCACAATTGAAGATCTTCCATAAAGATAAAATCTAGTGAAAACACCAAAGCATGGAAATTGGATAAAACCATTGAAGATCACATGGCCATATGAGTTACCCAAACTAATCGAGTGTTTTCTACATAAAGATATTTTTAGGTCTAAAGAGCTACATTAAATGCATTAAATTTGTATATCCCTTGATTTAGTCATCATAGGATCTAAAAAGATGTCATATATAGTACATTGCATGCAAACAACTCGAGCATTGAAGTCATCAACAAAGAGGATATCAAGTGGAACCTAGTTTTATTTTTAGTTATATAAAAAAAATAGAGACAAATATTTGAAATTGCATATGGTGAAGAGTATGGGAGAAAATAACATGCACCATTTAGAATAAATTTATATAAGACCCTGTTCTCAATGAAACCCATAAAAATCTAGGAAGGACATATTTACATTCTAACTAGATGATAGGGGTAAAATGGTATTGATATAAATATAAAATTCTACTATATCTTTTAGAATGAAGATAGTATATTGACATTTTTATTGATATTCAAAAGCAGCCAATGAAAATAATAAATGTTTTTTCATCAATGTCATGAGTTTTTGTGAAGAATATCTTATTTTTATTATATATTAAATCTTCAATAGATCTTAATGAGAATAATATTAAACCCCTACAACTCTATAATATTCTTGAAAGAGAATGTTGGATTCTCAAAGCTTGTCATCACAAAGAAGATGAATAAAATGAAAGAGGTCATTGATTAAATCAACTTGAAAGAGGTTTATCCCCAATCGATATTTTACTATTGTCAATGACTACATCCCCTTATTCTTAAGTATAATAAAATTTAATATGTTATCTTTCAAATATACATACCAAATTCGTGTTGTATCATCATTCATTTAAATATTTTTTTCAATATTATAAATATATATTTTGAACCGAAGATCTTGAAACCTATCTTGAAAGCTTATGAACCAGATGGTAAGGCAATACCACGTACTTACTTCACCAACATTGAATGTAATATCCTCTTCAAAATAAAATTAATGTTAGTTATTTACTTTTGGTTTATGGCTGAACAAGCAACATGGAAAAAGTTTCCTCCTTAGGGGGCACCTTGATAAAGTGGTGAATGCCACGTGTAATCATATTGTGTTATTTTTAAAGTAATGTTTAAATACCAACACAATGGTCATAATATTTTTTTGGGGGGAAGGGAAGGGTGTTTACAATTCATTTAAACTCAAAAGTGTCATTTCTACACCGGTAATTTTTTTCAGAAGAAAAGGGATATTTTATAGTGAAGAATATTATTTTATATTTATAAATAAATATTATAATAGTAAAAATATAATTCAATGATTAAATATTTAAGTAAATCTAAATAAAAATATTTATATTAAAATACACATGAGATAAAAAAAAAACCTATTCTATATTATAGTATATCATTTCATTTCTAAAATTTTCTTTAGTTTATGATTTTTATTTTATTTTTTAAATAATTTTCAACACTTTTCTTAATTTATAATTTTTAAGAAAATTTTATTTAAAAAAAAAAAATTTAAATTTTTAAAATTTTCTTTTATAATTATATTGATTTTATAATTTCTTTTTATTTTATTGTGATTTATTTTTTTATCTTATTATTATTATTATTATTTTGAATTTTTTAAATTTTAAAAAGTTTATATTTTCGTTTGTTAATTTGTTAATTTTATTTAATTATATAAATCTCTGTCATTTTATTTTTTAAATAATTATTAAGGTTTAATGGGTTCCCTATCTAGAGAATATATTGAAAAAGTATATAAAAAAATGGCCAACTCAAAAATTTACTAAATATTTTTTTGAGATCCCAACCAGAACTAAGACATAGCCAACAAGTTGGCTTGCCATACAATATCAAACTACAAAAAAATGAGATACCAAAAAGGCCTATAAATCCATAAGTTAAATTGTCGAGGAACAAAGAAAAACCAAAAAGGCAATCACTAAATACCAAAGCTCAAAGACTCATAAAAATCAATTTTTACTTTCCTTATCATCCTCTACCACCACTGTAGTGATGGATCCACTAGCCTTTGAAGAGTCCTCAACACACTAACCCTTCTCCACCACCCCCTTGTGTTGAAGTTTTATGCCACCTACAAAGACTGTGACTTGATTACTATCTAGCCTCCCCTAAATTTTTTGACTATAGACATTTTTATAACCAAAATATCTAAATCAATGCTGAATCATATCCCTAGCCATAGGCTGTCGATTTGCTTTGTCATATTAAACATAGGTTTCAAGCCACATATCAATTCCCATTGCATTGAACATCAGGGTAGTAGTCTATTGCATAGGATACTTTTCACAAATAACTCATTATAGCTTAGTGTGGAAATAATACTAAAAATTGGTCATCCCAAAAAATGGACCCTGAGACCTCCCACTTCTAATACTCAACTCACTCACTTCTACACTATTATCTCCAAGTCTTTGTCATTTTATTAATTTTTACTAAATTTATAATTTTATTAAATTTATATTTTCTTCCATTTTTAATTTTCCTTAATTTTATATTTTCTCTTAAAATTTTCCATATTTATTTAATTTATATTTTTCCTCAATTTATATTTTTCTATTGTTTCTTATTTTTACTTGATTTTATAATTTTTATTTTCTATTTTTTATAATTTTTTATTTTGAAAATTCAAATTTCAAAAATTTCCCATTTTTATAATTTTTCATAATTTCTTTTTATTTTTTCAAAATTTTACTTTTTTAATTTTCTCATAATTTTATAATTTTTAAAATTTACATATTTTTCTAAACCTTTAAATTTACCATATCTAAAATTTATATTTTATTTCTGTTTCGAATTTACTTTTTAAAAAAAAAGAAAAGAAAAACCAAAAAACAAAAAACAAAACTTAAACTTTCTCTTCTTTGGCCATTACAATCTAGATGATGTCTTTTACTGCTTTTATCCATTTCAATCTATTATATTAGGGATCTTCCTTCTCTCAAAATTTTGCTATGATCACATTCTTCTATTATAACTTTGATTAATGAAATTCTAATTTTTTTTTTAAAAAAAAAAAACACTTGTATCCTCTTCTAAATATCCGTAGTATCATTGTCTATCTTACCCATTTAAGTGGACATTAAAAATCTAAAATCCCTCCTCATTTTTTCATTTTGCTTCCATATATTAAATTTGACTTTTCCTTATATAATGTCAACCCTAAAATTTAACAAACACTATAGAATCATTTTTTTTTAAAAATTCCCACATCAATCATTCACAAACCTTACTCCATAAATAATAATGGAATTCTACAAACTAATAAACCCTACCCCATATCAACAAGTGCAAACTAAAAATGTCTCTTTTTTTAAACCTACAACCAAATCCTTTTTAGGGTTTTTTTAAAGTTAGTGTGGGGTTGCCATCAATAATGATTTAGTAAAAAAACTCTTAATTCAAACATAAAGAGCCATTTTTAGGAACTTTAATTAATAATTAGTAGTACTTTAACATTATTTTTTAATGATATCTTAATGTAATTATTTAAAGATATTTTAATTTTATTTTTAAAAGACATTTATATCACCTCCAATGTCATTACTAATAATATTTTAACGTTATAACTTAAAGATATCATAATATTATTTTAATATTACCAATTTAATGTTTTATATTTGTGATATTCTAATATCACCCACTAATATTTTCATGATAATTTTTAAGATTTTTTTAATTAAGTATTTAATTGTAAGTGAATATTTTTATATTTAAAATTACGTAACATAAATATATAATAGAAAAAATTTAAGAAAAAACATAAAATTTACTACTAAAAAAAATTCTTCATTAAAAAACTTTAAATTGGATATCTTTCCCAAAACTAATGAATTGAAAAAAAAAACACTAAACATTGCACCCTAGTGTGACTTTAAAGCCAAGTTTAATATTTAAAATTCAAAAATAAAAAGTTAAACAACATTAATGTAATTTACAAGCAACTTTAAGAGTAACTTTAAAATGTCAAAATGTTGTAGTGGGAGTCTACACTATTATTTACTAATTGATTAATTTTACATAAATCACTAAAATTTTAGTACCAATTTTTTATAAAATATTCATAAAATTATTGAATTCACTAAAACATACATATATTAATAATAAATTTTATGTTTTATCTTACAATTCTTTACTTACATATATATGCTTCATAATTTTCAAAATAAAAATAATTTTTTATAATTACTCATTTTAAAAAAAATATATTTTTGTGGTGTGTTATTCTTATGAGTCGGCACTTTGGTTGTAACAATGTATATATTTGATAAAACAATGGCATGATGTAATGATGATATGTTACATAATAATATAATGTTAAACAATGAATATAAAGTTATATTATTCTTATAAGTTGATTCCTTGGAATTGATAATGTATATACATGATGGAATAGGATTATAGTATGGTACATAATAATATAATGTTAGACAAAGAATTTAAAGTTATTTTATTCTTATGGGTCTATTTTTATGAGTTGATTCTTTGGCATTGATAGTGTGTATGGGATTATGTTATATTACATAGTATGATTTCCCTTTGTTTGTCCAATTCAAATTGAGGAGATTATTGATTATAGTGTCATAATCAGTTACAAGAAGAGATGATTTCCAATGCTATTTGTATCTCAACTATTTCAATTTTTTAGACATGTCAAGTGTCATTAGATTTTGTAAATAGCCGATGAGCCTAATCAACACATGCCAACTCTTGGTGCGTGTTGGTCATCGGTGAATAGTCATCATCATCATCATTGAGAATCATTGACTTAAACCATAGTGGGAAAATTAAACCACTTCAAACCATTGTCAACTACTTGGCCAATCTACATGGTCATGTTTTGCTTTAATCCACATAGTCACAGTATTGTAGTTAGTCAAGCTTTCGATGAGTGGATGGGAAACTTGCAATGGCGGGAAGATTTCAATTTTTTGCCAAATTAAATTCCCCAAATTGACAAGTCCAATCTATATACGAAACATTTTTTTTATCAAAGTGGTAATTCCACACTAGGGTTTATGAGTTGAGAAATAGTGATTGTGGCATCTCGTCCTTCCTCCAAATTGCATTCCACCCTAGGTACTTTCATCTTAGATTCCTACATTTCCTCTTCCTTTTGCATTCAGTCTATCACAATGTCTTCTTTATTTTTCACACCATAGTCTTCATTTCTATAATTGTAATGAAATTACTAATATAATAAACTATTTCCCTTACAAACTTAGATCAATGCCCTAGTCTACATACTGGTGATAGAACGATTGAATAAAGGCCCTTACTTATCCCACCTTGGTGTCCACACTCATGAAGCATTCAAACATCCATTAAAATTTATTGCCACTCAATGCTATGTCTTTGGCCCTCCAACTCTTTCCATTCTCTTCATATGGAAAGCCTTACACAATAACTATTTTATTCATGTAAATCATTGATGTAGAGTCCAGACTAAGAGAAAAATATTAAAGGATTTGGTATTGATAATAAGCTAAAGACCTAGAATATAGGTGTTTGATTTGATGGCCTATGAATTGATGCCATGCATAATTCTTTGATGGCCTGTGCACTGATGCCACACATAACACGAATGTCCAATTTTAGACCCATTTCATGAACTCTATTTAGAACCTCTTTGAATCCTTTTCCTCTGATAGAAGAAGGCCAACATACATGATCAGGATTGGGATGCCCCCATTCGTCAATAACATCATATCCTAGAGAAGTCACAGATATTCCACTCTCATGTCCTCTTTATTTTTCACACTATAGTCTTCATTTCTATGACAGGAACAAAATTGATAGTCTAATAAACTATTTATTTTCCATGATGCTTACGCTAAAGCTTCTGTTGTATGGGGATCATATTTACATGTAAAAATATTTCACTACAGATGAGTCCATAAATTGGGTTCATTGCAAAATAGTTTGTAATGCAATGCCACTATAGATTGTTTGACATACCCAACAAGTTTCACTAAATTCTTATGATATATTATTGAAAGTAGAGTTACTTGGACTAAAAAAAGCATAATGTTAATGAGAAATTTGGGGTATTCAATCATATCAACATAATTATGTTTAATGTTAGCCATCATGAGCTTATCACACTCAGGTATTTGAGCTAATTTAAATAAGTTTCATTGCACAATTGTGTACACCAAGAATTTGTGCCAATTTAGCATTAGACTTTAGTTGGGTTACATGTGATCCATATTTACACTTAGTACAATCAATTTTTTTTAAGCTGATATAAGATATTCAGTGAAATTTTGAATAGACCTTAAATGGTGAACCTAAATTTGTGAAAATTTGTGGTGCAAAAAATAGTGTAGATTTATATAATGAAGAATTCTTCATTTGGCTCAAATAACTGAAGTATGGGCGATGACAATTCAATTTCTAAATTAGACTGCCAAATTTGCCTACCATGTAAAATTTTATTCAACATTTCCATTCTTATGATTTGTGTGAAAATCACATTTACAAGATGATCCATGTTCAAATCTCACAAATTGCATTATCTATGGTAAGCAAGCATAAAAACCTATATGGCATTTTTTTTTATGAATTGAAATATTAAGTATATGAGGAGAAACATAAATATAAGGATAGTGAGTTGGTGTAAAGTTTGTAAAGATATTTTATTATATGATTTATTGGAAGAAAATTTGAGTGTCCCATATAGAATTTGAGTTGTCAAATTCATAGTGAAGAAAAAAGATAAAAAAATTTGAATTGTAATTTAGGCTATAAGAATTTGAGGCCAAATATAATTCATACTTAAAGCACATAAGCCTCAAGTTAGAGGCCACATAGAATTTATAAGTAGAGCAAAAAAAAATTGAGTATATTAATTTCCACTTTTTAGTCTAGTGTAGCTTGTCATACATTTAACAAGACAATCAAAAGTTATCTCCCTATTTTTATATAATTAGATTTTCCATTAACAAATCATACATTGAGTCCAACATGTTTTTGATGTAAGTTAAAATAATATGCCATGGAAACATACGATTTGAGTACCGGCATTGGTTTGTATAATATGTGTTTATTTTCTTACACAACATTTGGCCCATGAACACATTAGTATTATATCCTTGTTGAGTAACTATTAGAAAATTTTTGGTCCCTCTATGAATAATTTCAAAAGTGTAGTATAAGCATGCACTATTGAAAATTATATGAAAACCTAATTATCATCTATTCATTTTTATTTGTACAACTCTGAATGCTCTCAAAATGTCTAAAATATTCTTTTAGTGTCTTTTCCTTGGTTAGCCCATATGACGATCCCCTTAATTTATGGGTCCTTTGTGCCTTGATTTTCACATTTTACTGTCTTTTAAGGTCAACCCATGTGTATATATGCTTTTGAAGAGTGTATGTGCACATGCACATGCACGTGCATACACACACACACAATGCTTGGTCATTTCATCATTTATATTATCATCAAACCTTCTTATAGGTAGGGTCTCTTATGCTTATTTTATCATGTATTATCAAGAGGTCTTACATTTAATCAAAGGATCTATACATTAATTTAATTTTCCCTTTATATATCTAGTGATAAGTGCTTATACCAAATTAAGGTTATATTAAGAGTATGTAGTTGCATTGAATTATCTAGGATATGAGGTGAAACCCTTTATCTCATGGTTGAGATTCCACTCATATGCACGTTATGGATCCATCACAAAAAAGAGGCCCATAAAATACTTTAAAAGTACTGGTGTTAAATGTTAATATGATATTTGTCATATTGGTAGTTTGTGTGTTTATTTGAAGTATATTAGTGTTTTCATAACCCATCTCTAGTTGGCATTCCAATAACTTAAGGAATTCCCTAATCCAACTTAGATAAAGTTATAGTTGAATTGAATGAAATTTTCAATCGGTCACCACCTTCTTGGGATACTCATGCAAATCACATTACCGAGATTTGGTGGAATACTAATAATGAGTTTACTTTAGAGATATTAAAAGGCAATTGGTCATGTCAACAAATGAAAATACTAGATATAATTTTTAAGTCTAATCTCTTATCAGAATTAATTATTCCATTATATGAAATATCATTGAATCCCATGATGAGAAGTTAGTTTGACATGTACTTTTATAGAACTACCTATGTAACATTATTTCTAGAGAGATTCTTTCATACATATCATCTTGTGATTAGATTTAAATTTTTAACATGGGATGGTATTCATGATAATTATGTACATTTGTAGAATTCTCTGGATTCTAATCCTAAATTAGATCTCAAACACGTGTTAGATGACCTTACATACTAAGAATAAATGTGGAAAATAAGTCATTTTCTAACACCATCAGAAGAATATGAGGATAATAAAAATGCTCATTATCATGATGGGTACTACTTGGATTAGTTGTAAGTAATTGACATTGGACAATGGTATACTTTTTTACATGTAATGAAGAAGAAGCTTTTTGATCATGACATCCTTTTGTATAATTTTGTACATGTAATGAAGAAAAATCTTTTATTTTGTTTCATAATTTTGTTCTATCTTCTCATAGGCCTCCCTAAATTTAGTGGCCAAAAATTATTGTCCAATATGTAGGAATTATGGTAGTGGTGGTCAATGAGGAAATCATTTAAATAAAATTGGTAGCCTATTTTGCTACACTAAAGATATAATAACTCAATATGGTTTATGCCCTGACCTTATTGTGGGTGATAAGGCAACCTACCATTACAATTTAATAGGATAAATTTCATCTCATATGGGCTCATATAATTTATAATGCACACATGTTGTATAAATTTTTCTTGTGTCACCTATTAGCATTTCCTTTCACACATTGTCCATAAATACTAGTATGTCCATGCCTCTAATTCATTACATCAAATGATTAGTTGATGGAAAATGAGAATATCATGTGGGATTCTTAGCAATTTAACTTTTTTTAACCCTCTCCTAATTATGTGGGATTCATAGCAAATTACCCTATTTTTAAAACCCTGTCTTCATTTTATGGGCTTTATAGTAATTTTTCTTATTTTAAAACCTTTACTAAAGCTATGGCTTTCGTATAAAAATAACATTCCTAGGCCTAGCCCACATACACATAATTAGTGTGTGCCAATTAAGATCATCTATAAACACAACTACCTCGTGCATGTACTCTTTTGTCCATTTCTATGTTTTGATGCATTTATTTTGATATGTTTTATGTAGGATTTTATATTGATTTCAATTAAAAAAAGTCCTCTGAAATACATGGAAACTTGTGTTCACTCAATATAAAAAGTCCATTTATAATTCATTCAATGAAATGTTCTCCTTGTAGGTTGTAATAGATGGCAAAAATGTGTGAAGAAATGACATGCCTTGAACGGGAGAAGCTAGACGAGGGTCCATTTGATTATAGTTATATCAAGTGGGTCAATTTTCCTGATGTCAACAAGGAAGACTTGTGGGTTATTTGGGTTGAGAAGGATGGGGTTGATGAATTCTTCAAAAGAGAATCGATAAGGGTGTTATTCCCTACAAATTTTTGTGTTTCACATCACAAGAGAAATTCAAATTTTACTGGAAAGGTTATCAAGATCAACATAACCTCTAAATATGTCATGTGAATCACCTCACACTCTAGATTACAAGATGTTATTTGTCCAGATGCTATTATGTTTCATTCATGTGCTTTTTCTTTCATTTTACATGACTGTTTATTTTTTCACCATAATTATGAAGGTATTGGTGTTCATATGGCCTTGATTAATTTTGGGAAATTTATGCCATGCTGAAAGACAAGTATTTAATGCCCAAGTTGGGAAAGGGTAGTTAGCCAGGTCAAAGGCATATAAAGTGTAGTTGTCATTATCATTTCAACACATGATGCATGGTTTGTAGACCCGATCATGTGCTGTTCATAGACAATCAAGTAGAACACATGGACAATAAGCACAACTATTTCCACAACTAACAATATGATCAATTCAAGGGCAATAAATGTTTTGTTGCTCCTCACATCATCTCCCAATTTAATGAATGCATTTATATGATACTATTATTGGGATTGTCTATTGATGTTATCCACCTTAAACATCAGGAGATGGTGCATGCAAAAATTATATCATTTAATGGTGAAATAGAGCATGATGATTTATTGAGCAAGGATAACATATACAATAGAGAGTGATTGATCAAGGAGGCAAAATATGTGTACAATGCTAATAATTTAACAAGTGTTCAAGAGTGGGCACTAGAAAATCCTGACAAGTGGTTTTTCTATCAAGGATACATCAAGGGAGAGCTTGATGGGGATGGATAAATCCACTTCATCTTGGGTATCCAATTCTCACACTAGTTAGAATGGTTATTCAGATTTGGAAAGCATAGCTTATTGGTGATGGATGAAACATTTGGGATGAATGAAATGAATATATTATGCCAATGTTTGTTAGCATAGTTGATAATATTAATTATTTTGATGTTTATAATAATAGTAGTTTTTCTAATATTTTTATTGTTTTCTTGTACAATTCTAATTGTACACATTGTTGGCATTTGATTCCAAACATGAAGGTGTGCTTGTTACATGGGTCATTATTTTTTGGTCATGTACTATTGACATAAGATAATGTATGAAAATTCTTCTTCAAATAGTGCATTCGAGAGACACTAAATAGACAATCAGTGCCTTCATGGTTGATGATGTTGGTATAGAGATAAAAAATATTAGGTTCATCATTACTATTCCTACACACATCATGGACTTCATGTTTATATGTTCATAGACACCATCTCCACCTTATTCCATTTGATTATGTAAAAGCATTATGTTATTCAAGGAGACATTCAATTGTGATCTACTTATGCATTTCGCATGTTCATCGTGCATGGTTGAAGAATTTATTAGCAAAGGTGAAATATAATGATGTTAGATGTGCAATGTTTCAGGACTTGGGGTTTATAATGCATAATTGTGCTAATGAGGACATGGATATAAGGGAGTCTAGAAATTTTACAAAAGGATATCTCTCTTATCAACTTGTCTTTGTTGAATACTAGGAACAACACTAGGCATACAAGGTTGGAATTTGGTTGCAATATTATTGAACAGTTATGCATGCTGGGAAATACACCATTACATCTATAAAATCTTACCATTCTCATTTGAAGTGTCATTTCCTAAGCAAAATAAGCACTTTTACACATCATAAGGTAGATTGGATAGTTCACCAACTAATAACATTAGTTTACATATATAATTAGTGGCTACAGCTATGCAAGGACCCTAGCTTCCATAAGAATTTCAAAGTATAAATACATGAAACTATTTAATGGGTACAAGATTTGAACATCCTATATTCTCATGTTGCCTTTCATAATAATGAACCTCATACGACATGGGTACAAAGTACTAAAGATGAGATGTTGCATTATCACATATTAAATGTAACACCTTTTATGTCAATGTGCAATTGCTCATTTTCAATTTAAGGATATACTTGTAAGCATGTGCTCAAGGTGTACCTGAAGAGAAAGATGACAACTTAGGTAGTTATAGAGGATGCATCCATAATTCATGGTGTTAATAAGAGCATCAAAAACATTGATGTTGAGTACCATGTAAGTTTTGTTTCCCTTACATACTGCATGCATTGACAACTTTAAGTGATTGTAGATTATGTAATACGTTTTGATTTCCCAAGTCAAGTACAATGGAATTCACATTGAAAATAAGTGAGAAGGCATAGATGTTGAATATTTTCACATCAAAATTCATGGTGTATAGGATATGGATATGCAAGGATTAGGCCATGAACTAAAAGGTGTTGTAGAAAATCTAGCAGATGACATTGAAGTCCAATTGAGGGGCATTGATATTGTAAGTCTAGTAATTAGTTGTAGCCATATCTTTTTCATATTTTTTAGCATTTATAACTAGATGCTTCTCACTTTATGAATATATATTATATATTATTGGACTTGATGATGTTGAGGCCTTGATATGTGGAGCATGAGAGATATTTGATAGATGATGTGTAGTGGATAGAAGCATAGAAACTATGGAATTCTTCAAAAAATGTATGGAACAAGTTTAAAACAAGGTGCAGAGCAAGGTGATATCGAATTCACAACACCTAATGCCTCATCCATTCCAAAAAGTGAAGGATGGGATTGGAACTTTCACCCGTAGATAGAGAGACTTCATATAAAATATGAATAGACGTAGCTATTAGAGCATGTCTTAGGAGATGATAGTTTTTCCAACCCCACATCATAACAATCCAAAACAACAAGTCTAGGATGATGAGATTAATAGGGTAGTGAAGTGAGATAGAGATAATGTATCTTGATTTCACCCCTTTGTAGATTTCAGTGATAACACAATAACAATAAATGTATGTAATGATAATAAATGCATGTAATGAAAAATAAATTATTTTTTTCTTAAGGTGAATAGTTTTCTCAGACTACCCACATGTTGTAACATATTACATAAATGTATTTTATCTTAAAGTATTTTTTGAATGATATTTGAACCCTACCTTGAGAATGTGGTAAAGCTAGCTATTTTTTTAAACATAAATCAAATTTATAAATAATATATAAAAAAATAATGTTATTGAAATTATATAAACATAGAATGCAATAGTTCTAAGGTTTATTTGATTGGTTAGTAGCTTTAGTACTTTGTTCATGTTAGAAGAGTCTCTTTAGTCCTCTTTTGGCAACTACTTTTTACATTAACTACCTTTTGATAACTACTTTTGTGATGGTAACATAACTGTTAACATTATCACAACTACTTTTTACATCATCACCAACCATTCTTGTGGTGACATAACCATTACCATTATGATAGTGTCCATAAAAATGGAAAAAAATATGTGTCTCATACTAGTATTTGAAAATCATAAATCACATACAATAATCAAACAAAAATGTAACTTAGGATCACCAATTTAACCTCTTGTCTATATAGTAGAGTCAATGATTGAGTTAAGGAAAGTCCTTTAAGGCATGTAAACTATGATAATAAATACTCTCATATTCTCTTCATCACATTTTACCATGTTGGATATAACCCAAGTACACCTTAGATATGTAGCAATATTTGGATATGGCCTAGGTAAGGTGGGAAAATTTATTGGATATGGATATTAAAAAAATTGAATTGTATCCTAAAAAGATTTAAGAAAAAGTGAAAAATATAATAAATAAATAAATAAATCATTCATTAATTATTAATAGGTGAGTCATCTTTTCTCTTAACACACACTACTCTTCATTGGAAACTTTTTTTGATAGAATTTTGGCATTATGTTGGTCATTTGAATGGAATTGGAAGGTTTCTAAAACCAATCCTTCACCATGAAAAATATATTTTATTATGGATTATTCCACTAGGATAGATACTCAGGATGATAAAATACAAGACAAAATTTTTGTGCTCACTTGTACTTGCATGTAAAGCACATAATTTCATACTATGTTTGTCTTTGAAGGTTCCATTTTTTCACAATCTTTCCTTGCTTCTTATTCTAGTGGCCTTATTCTTGATATACCCATCCATTATACATTTTATACACACTTCTTTGACTCATTAGGCATCTATCATGTCACTATCATCCACTCTTGACTCACTTCTTAACACTGGTCTCTCCTTATCATTTAATTCTCTCTACTAGCTCTCCATTATGCGTATCTCATACATTTCAAACATGAATATTTGAGGTAACTCTTGGTAATGTGTCCTATTATCATGAATGATATCATATTACCCTATTTAACATATCTTGGATCCTTTCAGGTGTTCTATCCTAACTCATTATTCCATATTATTTCTCAATTTTACAAAGATTACACAAGGCTTGTGACATTTTTTTGGATAAACCTTTTTGCCTGGGACACTCCACAACCCACTTTGGAAAATTAAGTTCATATTATAGCTAATGTAGAGGAATGGGGAGTAGTTTCCAATAGCCCAATTTTCTGATTTCAAACCCAACTAGTCATAATGTACTTGATAATTTGATCTTCATGATTCCATCTCTATTTCAAATCTTTCTCTTTTTGATGAAGTCTAAATAGCCTCTTTGAATATGTACCCATGTATTATTATCCTCAAATAATTTATTTATATCATTAAACTCTTTTTTGGTGGTTGATAAATCATTCTCTATCTTTATAAATCATTTCTTTGAGAACCTCCTTCTTATGCTTACACTAGCTTGTTACTATGCATTATCCTTTGAAATCCAAGAACTAAATCTTGTTTTAGGTTTTAGGAGTTCAATATCAATAATTGAATGGTATTAAATGATCCAAACATACCTATCCATACCTCCTTAAAGGAATCCAACACACTTCTGCACCCTTTTCCACTATCCAAGCTCCCTTTTCCACTATCCAAGCTCCCTTTTCCACTATCTATGTAAAACATGGTACACATTGTTATGAGAGGGTTTCCACATTCAAATATCATTAAAATGTATTATAAAACATAATTGGGTTATAAAATAAGGTTCACCCACCTTTATATATCCTAGAACTCACCCTACATGTGACTCATTCACCTCCAATAATCCCTTACACCTTGTTTTGTCTATTGATTGTGCACAACATTATGATCTACAAGTCTGTAACTACCATAGATATCATTTTATTCCTTTAAAACCTCTTATAATTAATCTAATTGGTTTATAATATTGTTTGTGATTGGAATTATCTCCTAAAACTGCCCATTCAATGTTCACCTAGCAAAGATAATAATTAAAGCTTTATCTTCCTCAAAATGGGACTATGTCCTCAAGATAGTGTACACCTTGTTATAGGTGTTGCAACTTAATTGTCTTAAAATCATATCCTCTATTATTCTAAGGCTTTACCAAACATTATTTTGCACTCCAACACAACAAAGATTCATTATGATGGTGCTCATTCTTTCCTCCAATGCTATTATCCACGTTGAAATGTTTCTTCCTTATCTAGAACTATGCTCAAGGTCCTTTGAATTGTAAACATGATATGTATTTTAATAACCTTTGCATTATTTCATGCCACCATTTAAGTAGGGATTCCATTCACCCAATTATATTTTTATTAACATCTAAACCTGTTCACCCAAGTTTCCTTTCTCAAAATTTTCTTGCATTTGGAATCATCTTACTCAATTACTCAGGGATCACAATGATCTTCATAATGAATATTACTTGTTTCTTTAACTTAATATAGTTTTTATAAAGCTTTCATTCTTGACTATAATCACAATCCTAACAACCCTACAAATGTACATAGAATCCAAACACACATATATTGCCTTGAAGGCTCAATAAATAATAGACATTATATATAAAAAACAATCCATTTGTCTTGAAGAAGGAAGATCACCGTTAAAAATTATTTTCATTTATGGGATTAACAGTCATAAAAAAATAGTCCATCAAAGGTATACTATGTAAACAGGGTAAGGTTAGGTATAACTATGTCAAATGTTTCCAAGAATCCAATATACATTCAAGAGGTTATGAGCACTTTCCAAAATTTACTCAAGATCTTAATCTCTTCTAAATTTTGATAAGACACAAAAAATTTAATGTCTTTATCCCTTCTCACACTCATGTATTCATTTTGTCTTCAAACAAACAATAGGGTGCTAGTTTATGTAGACAGGGTTCCTTTGTTCAAGATGGCTATATATTATCACTTTTCTATTACATTGTGTATAAAAAACAAGTAATCTAATCCTTCAATGATCACTCTTAATCTATACATAATTATTTTCATCTAAACCATACACCACTTTGTGAGAAACAACCTTCCACTTTCAAATTGACTATCATAAGTGAAATAGGGTATAAGAACAAAGTTAAATCTTATTGATGAGTTCAAATGAGGGTAGAGGGTACTTTCCTTTCCTAACTCACTTACAATGTCAATACTTAGTTCCATTCATATGTGACTAGAAGGAAAAAGTACATGATTACTATTTTGAGGAGAATTGATGTAGAGGCATGGGGAGAAGTTACCAAACCATCATCAAATTTCTCTGATTTCACAAAAGTTCACATTCCATGCTTAGTTTGCCTTGCACAGTCCCATCTATCTATTAGAATCAAGACCATTTCATAGATTATTTATTTTAGCCTAGAAACCTTTCCTTATATTGGATTAGATTTGAAACCAATTTAAATACTTATATTACCCTCAATCTAATAATATTACAAAATTTCACCAATTTTGGATGGTTGAAACTAATTTCAAACCCCAAACCTTAATCTTACAATTTTCACGCCCTGCATAGGCCTGAGAAGTCTTAAAATTCATTATCTCAAGTTATACATCACTTCAAATAATTCAACTTCCATTTTAGGGTCTGTTTTCAACTCCTCTAACTCTAAAAATAGTTTATATCTCTTATACAATCCATTTCTTGGCTACAACAATCAAATTATAATCAATTATGCATGTTTTCTTTGACTGTGTGTAGTTTTAGACTAATAGTTCATACTTAGAAGAATTTTAAGGTCTATAAAGGGTTATATAATTCATTATTCATATTTTCAAAATAAGATTAAAAATCCTCAACACTTATTCATACCTCTCTTTATTCTTTACACACTTCTTAGCTAGACTGTATAACCCAAAATAGGGCAAACACAACTGTATATGCATGTCACTTATTTATCTTCAAACACATCCTTCTCATGGACTATTATAAACTATTTATCATTGTCTCAACAAATTAAATAATCTTTGGAATCACCCTCTTTTCCCTCTTTCAAACAAATTATCCTTTCAATCCCTTCCAAAAAGGGTTCATATAGTATGCTCAAAGTTTCTTTTATTGTGAACAAGGTCAAGACTGTGTAACACAATTTAATCCTTCTAGTAGGGAACTAAGGAACACATGATTGGTATCAAACATACACATACTATTGGATATCACCATCTTTCATATCCATTATAATCATACTTACCTCACTAGAACAACTGATGCTTGCATCCTTTGGATGATCAATACTATGAACTGGGGTGTAATATAGACTGCTCTCTCTAAGTTTCTTGATTTGGAATGTTTACCAATCACTTTAGAGAACCATAAGGCTCTTTCAACATTCAAATATCATATACCACAAAGGATTTCATCACTCTAAAATAATGGTTCATTCCAATCATGCTTTCTTGACCATACTTAGCAGTCCTTAACCTGTAGATTACACACCAACATGAAAATGGTCATGGCCTCAAGGGCTTATTAAAAGTAACAAGAAATTGGTTCAATCATATAAATTGAAAGAAGAGATAATATATCAAGACATATTTCTATATTCATAGCATGATGCTCTATTATAATAAAATCCTATCTTGGACTTGATGTACTTCTTGAGGAGTTTGCTTTTCATTTATATTCAATAGTTTATCTTTTATTTATTTAATAGTTAAGTAGAATGATTAAATATAGTTTATGAATTATTTTTACAAATTATCACTAACTAATTTTTGTAATTATGTGGTAGGTGTAATTAATATGACATGAGGCATGCTATAGAAATGTGAGAGGAGTTACATAAATTCATATGGAAGAAATCAAATTTACTGGAGCAGCTCAATATAGAATGGTAAACATTGCACAAAATCTCATGTGTGGTGGTCAAGTCCATCAATTAGAGGAGGCTTGAAATCAAAACAAATTTTAGTTATCTTGCTGGATTATAATGGGTGAATGTTTTCCTGCATTTAACATGGTGTATCCTTCTTACCAAGTTATGATGGTGAGCTATGAGTACAAGAAATTGATAGACAAGCTCGATCATGATTTTTACATACAGTAGTCATATGAATGGACACATGATGATGGAATTTTTACTGATGCATGGGGAAATCTTGGTGCCATTCCAGTGTATTTGAGGCTCTTATTGGAAAATTTCTTGCCAATGAAGGTGTTTAATGATCCAGATGTTTATGTGCATCCGGATCAAGTATAGAATATATTCAATGGTGCCAAAATACCATTCAAATTATGTTTCAAACTATATAGTGTTCAAAATAACCTCTTTCAAGCCTCCTATATTTGTTCAGTGTAACCATATGTAGGATTGTAGAAGAGATACATAATCTCCCATAATGTAGATTTTCCTCTCATACAACTGGGCCAAAGTATTTCAAGAATGGAACCATTTTTTTTACATGCATATTGTAGAGGATGAAATTGAAGGTGACTACAATTGATCAGATGAAAGTGATGGTTCTAAAAGTCAATAGAATAACTTTAGAAAAATGTTTCAATATTGACAAAAAATTTAATTTATTGCTAAACAAAGTGCATATTTATGTATTACACATTTATGTATTACATATTTATTGCTATTTTTGATGTTGATGTTAGTTATTGTTCTTGATGTTGATTGATGCAGAAAATAAGCTACTTATCTCACACTTTGCCTTGTTCTTGATTGCATTTCTTTACAAAAGTTCACTAATTCATTGTTTACTATGTGGTTTATGGTTCTTGAACATATCTTTAGGTTCAAGGTATCTAAACATGCTCTTTGACTATGGTTTTAGGACCCAAGGGCATTCAAATCAATCTTACTATATTCATGTAAGGTTTCAAAAGGATTTTAAAGTTTCATAAGGTCTATATTGTTACAAGACACCTCTTCAATCCATTATATTTCCAATTTGATCTTCCATTCAAATTTTCTATCAATTTCTTTGCCTCATTATACATCAAACTCTATCAACAAGGTTTCTAGGCTCTGTCTTAAGGTTTTGATTTCACACAAATGTTTATAAATGATGTCAAACATTGAAAATCCTTTGAAAAAAATCCTTATAACTTTATAAATGTTGGATTACATTTATTAATATTGATTTCCACTACACTATCCATGATATTGCCTCTTTTGTGCATATAGTCTCCATTTACTAAATCTACAAGTGACTTCTTATGAGTTTTAATTCATGGTTTTCTAAATATCATTAGTTTTTATATCTTATGAAGGATATCTAGGCTTGGTTCCAATATCAAATAGCTTTTTTAAACACTTGATATTTACTATAACACTCATATACTCCTCTTGATAACTTCTTGGACTCTTCTATTTGCTCAGTGACCAATTACAGGTCTATAAGTGTTCTCTTAAAGTTTTAGATCACTGAAGGGATTTACCAACTCTGTCTAAAGGTGATAGGTAAAAATACAGTTTGTGACATCTTTTAAAATAGTTCCCAACTCCTTTTATATCTCACTTAACTTATTTTACTACAATTTCTATACTTACAACATGAGTATGCTCTTCCTAAAAGGACTGTGTCATCCTCGAACTAGTTAACATAAAAAGTAACAACATGAATAGTCTCACATAAATTTAATAACATAAAAAAATGAATCAATACATTCAAAATAAATTTTAGAAAATAATACACTATGAATTTTTCCCCTTGAGCAAATAATAAGTAGTCAAACTTTATTTCTATGGACAGAAAATAGGGTTGTAGACCTATTGTTAAAACTTGAAGTCACCATTCATATTATTTTGGGGTTTGAACCATTTTATTTTTGAGTAAACATAAAAAAATGATCATAAAACCAAAATATAATTATTTTTGAAACGAATGTAACTACTTAAATTACCTATCAATAGTCATTTACAAGACATTTAGCACCTTGGCATACGTTCCATGGTTGATTGTTCATAAAAATGACCTATGCATATGTTTAAATGTGTCTATGATGTAATTTTTATGACTTAAAAATTATTTGATGTTAATTTATGTTGATTTTAGTTGATATTTGTTTATGATATTAGTTGATGTAATGAATAAATAAGGAATTTAGCCATGTAAGTTGATGTTATTAAATTGTATTGAGTTGTTTTGAATCATGTATATTGCCCTTGAAGGCCCTTAAGGCCATGTATTTGTTCATATTTATGTGGAGTTACAGGTTATTGAATGATTGGTGGAGACAACCAATTTAGGGCTGTAGGTTTAGTTGTAAAAATAAGATATTAGAATGTTTGGCTGCATATCAGAGTTGGATTTTAGTGTGGTAAACATCATTTTATAGGTTGAGAAAGTACAAAACTTCAAAGAGTTATGATAATATAAGTAACAAGGTGAGATTGAGAGTAAAATGGACCATTGAGAGTAACAAGATGATGATTGAGAGATGAATGTGTGGTTCATGTAGAGGGGAATTTTTTTTATTTGAATACAAGAGAGGTAGTGAGCTTCTATTCATAGCTCACAAAAGGATCGACTCTATTACCTAGTCCATAACCCCTATTTTGGTATATGTTAGAATGGATATACATTGAGACAGAGGTAAGATCATTATGCTAGCACGTTTTTAATGTGAATAACTAGGAGAGAAGATATTAATGATAATTATTTAAAGAATGAAACCCTAGAATGGAAGTTGACAATATATAGGCTCTATTTCTATACTTGCATTATTGTTTCATGACTACAAGGACTAATCTTTGAGAGAATCCATATGATTAGTGAGTTTTTAGCTTCTAAAATATGTTGGTAACTTCATTGTAGAGGTTTGAAGTGGTTTAAAATCTCTCTTTAGTTAAAAAATTATTGTTGGTTGTCTAATAGGGACACAATCCTATAGGAAACCCTTGTAATCTACACAATCCAAGGGAAATTGAGTTAGAACTTATGAATAAAGGACCAAGTTTTGGTTTTCAAAGGTTAGAGGAGTTGTATTAGGGTAAGACCATATTTATGCATTCATGACATACATACCATATTTTATGAACATTTATAAATAATATAGCCTATATGTTATAGGATCAAGCAAGTTTACAATTAATAGAAAAATGTCATGGCCCCAAAATTGCCTATAAACTATGTAATTACCACTTATTGTTGCTCAGTTTATATTTAAAAATAAAAAAATAAGCCACATGATTAGAATAAGATACAAAAATAGGTTATGAATCCACTTGATGGACTTTAAAAGACATGATGGCATAGCCCATATGCTTATCAATAAGATGACATAGTATATTTTCATAAGAAGTCAATTTGTAATTTTTTGGTTAAATAACTTTCAAACACAATCATCCATTCATTTATAAAGGACTTAAATACACAAGATGAAGTAATAAATTGGTGGCAAGTAAACATCAATTTTATAGATTAAATGGTGAATAAGCATGTCTTTCAATTGATTTCCATCCAAAGTCTTAAGCATACATCATGTAATACAAGACACATGAGTCATTGCACATAACTAATTATCATTGTTTATGTATGGATTACCACATCTATTGGGAGACATCCCATTGTCTTTTTCAAACAATATATCAAACTCCACCTTCAAAATATGAAGCTTCTACTCATATATGGCAACTATTCCTTCCTGATCCATTTAAATGGCCTATACAGTTTCCACCCTTGCATCACAAAGTTATTTTATGTAGGCATGGGCAACTTGTAGATTGATAAACTTTATTTTAGCATCCATCTTCTCATCCCTCAGTGTGAGAAGTGCATGGTGCAACTTCTTAACCTCTTTGGCCTTGTCAAACAATGTAGTTTATAACTTGATAACCTTTGCCCTTGCACCATCAAAAAGCTAAGTCAAAAATTGGTTTTCCCTCTCGAGTGATTTTTTTTGCAACTCCTAGTGATAGTTTTAAACCAAGATGTTCTTCTATGACCATTACATTCTGGGATCTCATCCTTTGGATAAGTTCTTCCATGTCCTCAAGTAATTGGGTAGCCTTATTCTCTTCTAGATTTGGGACTTCACCTGTAAAAAATATGATACATGTGAAAGTCAATGATATCATTCAATATTTGTAGCATTGAAAAGCTATAAAAAAATAGACATAAATGAGGGTTCATGAGATTATTCAAAAGCTAAGAACATCCATTTTTTTATAATTACGAATAGTTTCCTTACACACAAAGAGTTTATAACTCAAATGAAAACAATGAAATAATTATATTAGAGTATGAAATCTTTACTTGTGGCATGGTCATTCTGATGTATTATTAGTGTTACCTCATTCCTTCTCGCCCCTCCTCCCCTGTCTTGAACCACATGCCATAATCATCGATAGTTGTTATGTTGATTACATAAATATATAAACACATGATATGAGACAAAGAAATGTTAGATAGACAAGCCATGCATACAAATATTATATTGCACTCCTCTCTACCATGGTTAATTTTATATAGACATAGAGACATGCAAACATGTGAAATTTATCACCAATATATGAAATAATGAAAGGAGAATAAGATATACATGTGAATATGATAGAACACTAGTTGAAAACATCACATACGTTACATGTAAAAAATATACAATGAGTACATGGGAAAAATGTTGCATCATTGAATCATACATGATTGTGTAGTACATTGATAAATGCAAATTAACCATGAAACCATTTCTTGAATCTTACATAAACAAAAAATATGTATCTAACACAAACCAAAAATAAAACACTTGTATTCAAATCTCCTATCCAAATAATATGTTTGATCACACATCAAACATGTCATACATATTATGCCAAAATGTATGTATATAAATAATAGTGTCCAATACAATAGCCACAAGGAAATATCAATGTTCATGTTGTGGCCTTCAGGCCTCTGAAAATGGATAAAAAAGTGGAAGTGGTCAATGACATGAATACACGCATATGTATGTCACCCTAGACACCTACATGTGAAAATGTGCAGTTTAGAAATATTGATAAAATACAAGAATAAGATACCAACATGAAAAATAAACTTGTTAGTTTTGGTAAATAAGAAGTAACTATCATACTTCCCAAACATGGTCCATCCATGCCTATGACTATGCTAACTCATCTCCACCAAAAGCCTATATGAAATAATAATATACATCACTATCAAAATATGTAATGGTAGGGTTAAAACAAAGGTACCAAAAATAAAGAAGAGTGCATATAATACATAGTCATCATAAGAAGTACAATATCAATTTGTGAGGTAACCTATCATGCACACTTTCATTTTTTATGCCCCTTGATAAACATATCTACCATTCTATAAATGCATTTCCCTCAAATTAATGTGTTCCTCATCACTAAAATGGGCTTTAGGGTCATCCCTTTGTAATCAAAATGCTGATTGTTGTAGAAATATCAATGTTAATATTGAGTAAGCTAAATTGAGACTTAACATTAACTTTGTGAAAACTAATGAACATAATGTATCTAAATTGAGATCCATTATTGCATGCACCTTGATGTTGCTCCACCCATTCTCTTTCTCATTTCATTTTTTGATGATATTCTCTCCACTAAATACATGCTTCCCCTCTCTATGCCAAGTTTTCACTCAAATTATATGCATCCATCTTATCTTTGATAGAATTCAAGGTTGTCTCACTGAGATAACATAACTCAAACATATTCTCCTTAGTCATCCATGATATTTACATCCTATCTCTCTTTCTGATGCTCTAATTTTTCAAGATTAAGTCTATTGGTCTCCTTTCTATTTGCCTTTTGTTGATTTATCTTCCCTTAGGTGTATATTTCCCACTTTTGGCATACCCAAGGGGCCTCCTTAGAATGGGTTACCAACCATGAATCTTATGATGATGAGTTTTAATTCTATCTCATAACCAAAATGGACAACCACCATAAGCTCAAAATGTATTACATGGCCTCAACAAGCAAAGGTGCACATTCTTCCTTGCAATACCCCAATCCTCGATTCTCTACTCGCCTATGTATTATCATTCAACAACGAAGAGTTTTGAGGTTAAAAGCATAAATAAATAAATAAAATATAATGTCATTAAACACAATATAATGTTAAAATCATAAAATAATAAACATAATATAATTTCATCAAAGATAATCAAATGTTTTTACAACATTGGGTTCCTCATCCATTTCAGATTGTGAAGCATCTAGAAGCCAATCACCATCAACATCACCATCACCATCACCATCACCATCACCATCATCAAGACCCTCATCATCACTGTTATTGAGGTCATATGACTCTACCTCCTCCTTCCACATAGGTGGATATATATATGTGAGTTCAAATCTAAACATATATGGAACAACAAACACGGGGCTATGAGCATGTCAAATGAAAGAGAGACTAGAAAAAATATGCATTTTTTTAGGGATGAAATCATTATGCAGGTGACTATCAACCACATCCATGTGGTTTTGATCCACCTCTTCTAACTAAAACATAAAACAAAACTAATAGAGAAAAACACATGGCATGCGAAGAGAATTATAATCTTTATTATTGTAAGAGGGAAAAAATAAACATTATTTAACATGAGGAGAAATCAAACATTAAGGGCAAACAAAGGTTCCTACACATCTCTTGAGAAATAGTCATTGGATGCTTTGAGGACACTTTATTCACCTTCGGTCTGCTCCATCCCCACCTCCTACAATATTAAAAAAGATATAACATATAAAAATTGGGATGCATGGTTCACAATTATTGAGCATGGAAAATGAAAGATAGAATATAAAAAATATGTAATTTTGTAGGGATGAAATCATTATGCAGGCGACTATTAGCCACATCCACGTGGATTTATTCCACCCATCCCAACTAAAACACAAAATAAAAACAACATAGAAGAATGCATGATGTGTCAGCCAAAATTATTGTAATTTTGGTTGTTGTAAGAGGGAAGAAAAAAACATTATTTAATATGAAGAGCAATAAAACATTGAGGGCAGCCAAAGGTTACCATACATCTCTTGAGAAATAGTTATTGGGTGCTTTGAGGATACCCTCTTCACCTTCGAGATGCTCCACCCACTCCTCCTGCAATATTAAAAAGGGAAATGTAACAAATCAAAAGAGGGATGCATGGTTTGTAAATATTTAGCATTTTACATATGCGATAAGAATATTAAAACAATCAATGAAAATACATAGACCATCTATAAAATTCCCTATATTATCCCCTTGTTTGCATCTTTATTTTATAAAGATTCCATCTTGAACTAGGATTGCACCCCTGGTTGTTTGTGGGAAGGGGATGGCTATCTCATAACAGTGGGAATACCATCCCTAATTGTTGATCCTCCATATTGCTTCCTCCTTCAATCTCTGAGGGGGTGAGGGGAATATCTAAACTAAGCAATTATACACAATGAGGACTTTCAACTGAGTTCTTTTTCCTAACACAATGCATGTCACAATAGATTAGCATCAAGAAAAAAATAATACAACTCAAATTCACATTCGAGTATAGTAGCTGAAAATGCATACCATTTGTTCGGTCTCAGCATAAAGTTCTTTGAGATAATTGCCTAATTCCCACTCATCCATCTTAAATTTATAAAAGTAACATTTATAGTATTTTTTGCCAACAAACAACAACTTGTATCCAAATAAGTTAAGAATATGCTTTACAACACTAACCCTTACAAATGACATGCTTATAGAAATCACTGTAAAGGTTGCCATGAGAATACAATGGCGTGCCAGCTATTATGGTAATCTGACTAGTCAAGGAATAATTAGACCAACCACTATTCATGAAATTGACACCATATATTGAAAGTATATATTACGAGCCTTCAAAAAGGAAATATACATATGAGAAGGCATTACATTTTCTATAAATACTTTTACGTTCCAAAGCAGAGATTGTATTTTCACATTATACAAAATTAGCATACCAATTTATTTGGAAACAATTTATTTAATATGGAAACACCTCATATGTTGATTCAAGGAAAAGTTAAACAAACCTTTATATGTACTAGATGAGATAGACAAAATATAATGGATACATTACATTTTGAAAACTTTAAAAGGACCAAAACATACCTGTTGTGAATTTCAAAGGTTAGCAATAATATTTTTGAAGCCTAGAATATCAAGTTCATGGAGATTATATGAAAAAAAAATTAATTTCAATTGTAGCTTCTATGAAAGATGTTGATGGCAATATTTAATAAGCTCACTGAATATTCTGAATGAAGAAGTCAACAATAATAAGTATACATTGCATAGTACAATGGGAGAACTACAAACACAAACATGGATTCACAAACTCTTACTTTGTGGAAATCTACACAAACACATGAAATATGATAAGAATAACAATTTCAATTTATTTAAAAACACACATACATGATGACCCCATCACAAACAATAGAGTACATTTAGGCACTTGCAAGCATGAATACATAGGGAATGGTGAATAAACACACAACAATTAAAAATAGAGCTCAACAAATTAAAGCTTGGAAAATACTATAAATATTCTTATACATCCTACAATGGGAGTACAACAAACATGGATTCACACACTCTTACTTTGTGGAAGTTTGCACAAACACATGAAATATGATAAGAGTAACACTTTCAATGTACTCAAAAGCACACATACATGATGACCCCATCACAAAGAATTTAGTACATTTAGGCACTTTCAAGAAAAAATACACATGAAATGGTGAATAAAAACACATGAATAAAAAACAGAGGTGAAGATATTTAAGCTTGGAAAATACTAGAGAGGCTCCTATATCCCCTGGTCTACCCTATTGAATAACTCTCTTCCTCTAAATTCATAGTTCATATGACCCTGTATATAAGAGCTTATCCTTATATATAAAAATAACTTATTAATAAAGACAAAATCTTGGGTGAACTTAACCTTATGTATAGTGGGCCTCTACCAAGGAGAAATAGGGCTCAAGAAACAGTAGGTATATATAAATTGAAGATAAATGTCCTTTTAAAGGATTTATTACAATTTTCCTTACTTTTCTTTCCATTTTCATCTAAATAATTTATGCAAAGGAGGCTTATGAACACACTATGAATGTGCTTATTTAAAACACTTTCCTTTTTTCCCCATACTTATTCTTGCTTCCTATGTTTTGGATTTTGTCTGTGTTAATAAATTATGGATTCAATTTTTTTCACATTTATTAAAAAATTTGAGATTTCTTTCCTTGTTTAGCTTATTCAATGACCACTTTTCCATTTGTGATCACAAATATGAAAAAATCTATCCTAAATAAGTTAGAGATTTGATTTTATGCAGGGTCATATGCACCATTATCTTTTATGCAAGGTCATATGCACTACCATTTTAATAACGTAATATTGAGATTTGCTTTCTTTTGTCCTTTAAAATGACCATCTATTAAAGCATATTCTATGTTTGAACAATAACAATCTGTTTCCTATGAAAAGGAGGATTGAGTATGTGTTTTTTATGGGAAGAACAACTTGTAAAATATGTGGAAACTCAAAAATAGTGGTTATAAACATATTTCCTACTCTCTAAGGTGTTTGCAGAGTTTTAAGTTCATAAACATAGTTCACAATCATGCAGACCACTATGTGTTAAGACACAATCTATAGAGAATCAAGGGTAACCTTGAATAGGAGTATACAAAACCCTCATATGGAATGAAACAGTCATTTGACTCTGTGAAAATGACAAAACCTTCCATAATTTACCTCGATGTTTGATTGGTACAAAACCTGAGATTAAACATTGGCTCCTCTGATCTTGTTCAGACCACCTCTGCTTGAGCTATCTCCCTCCACCTTGGATCCAACAACGAGTGAATGGTGAATGACATTTGTTTAACCTTTAGTCTTGGCATTACCTGGTTAACAATAAGCCATAAGAGATTAAGGCAATACTAAGAAGACATGATTATCATCGTGTTAGGGCATGATAATCCAGCACTACCATAAAATGATTCACATGCCACGCTGGGTCCATGCCATGTGACAAGTTTAGTGACACATGTGCAGTCACATTTTGTGGTTGGGTCGACGGTGATCGTCGATTGGCGGTGAAGTTGGTGGTGACCGCAGTGGGGATAGTTAGAATGAAGTGAAGCATTTAGCATCTATTTAATTGTGGTTTTGACTAGTTTAACTGTGGTTAATTATAAGCAGAGACCAATCCTCCAATGACCAACCCCTGACGATCAACAACAACCACCCTGCATTGGATGTTGACGTGTGCTAGTTAAGCTCTGCCGTAAATAGCCCTTTTGAAAGCCAAAACGTTGATGATGCAATTGACTACTCATTACTCGCATAAGCTATGAAGTTTTTGTAGCCCTGTAATGGCTCTCTAAGAGAAAAAAGAATTGCATGTATTATTATTTTTTTTCTAGAGAAAATTAGAGATAAAAGGCCTTAAAAATCTTGACAGGTGGCCTAATGAGTGCTGTTGTGAAAGCTAATCAATGCTATCATAGATTTCAAGCGCGCCCTATTATGTCAAGATATATACATTAAATAACTTTTAGTTCATCCGAAGAGGAATGCTCTGAGAATTTCTAAAGAAGTTGTGGGGATCCACCTGCGTTTTGGCCTTCACAAGCCTGTCGAAATTTCCATGGAAATACTTGTCACCCCAAGCTCTCGCCTCTTCAACACTTGCACTCCCATTGAAGGCACTGCCGAGATCAAGGTCGAGATAATTCACATACGCAACCCTGGGAGAGTGGGAAACATAAGGCTCCATGTACCTGTAAATCTTCCTCATCCATTCAATGTAGTGATCATCCTTACTAATATCTGTCCAAGTTACTTCATACTGTATGTCGAACAATGTCCCTGCCCGCTGTGGAAAGAACGTTGCAGACGAAGGTATTCTATTGAGTATTCCTCCCAGAGGAGAGAAAATTGCATCCGCACTCACCTCTTCTTCCATGATGGACCATAGACCTCTTAACGCAGATTTGGACAGAGGAAATTTTCCGAAATCCGACTTTATTTTACTCAGGAGATTTTCCTCTTATAGTAGGTCTGGTTTGTATAAAACCGGTTAGTCAATTGGCTGACGTCGTTGTTGTCAAAGTTGGCTATCGTCTCTATCCATTTCATTTCTTCACAATCGTCGGCCGTCATTCCCAACTCTGGAAAGACCTTAGCAATTTTAGTCAGGAGATCCTTCTTACGCCCCAGGTAGATTCCATGGAAGGAGACTCTGATGTCTTTGCCATCAGTATCATTCACTTTGATGGCGAAGAACTGTACTCGCATGAACAGGTCTTCCTCCATGTGAGGACCAACATATTGCCATCTATGCACTGTATCAGTCACATTGTCGCTGCCGGTTTTTAACACCGTGAAGGCCGTGAGAATGGAAGGCACGCTCACGAGCTTGATTTTCCAGGCAAAAACAACACCCCAGCTGCCGCCGCCGCCTCCTCTCAATGCCCAAAACACATCTTCGCCCATGCCTTTTTTATCCAGGACATTCCCCGACGCATTTATAAGCAAGGCGTCCAAGACATTATCCGCTGCAAGGCCGTATTTCCTCGAAAGGAAGCTCAAGCCCCCGCCGGCCAAATGACCGCCTGAGCCGACCGTGTGACCAACTCCTGCAGGAAATGCCAAGTTAGGGGAACTATTTGCGATGGCAGAATAAACTTCACCCAAGATAGCGCCTGATTCTACCCAGGCCGTCTTTGATTTCACGTCGACAGTGATTTTGTTGAGCTTCATCAAATCGACGAGCACGAAGGGCACGTTGAAGGTATACGAAAGCCCCTCGTAGCTGTGCCCTCCGCTTCGAACACCAATCTCCCACCCATGTTTTGTGCCGCACAACACGGATTGCTGCAGCTGGCTTTTGCTTTTTGGTATAATGATAAGGTAGCGTTTTGGCACCTGAGGCTCTGTGAATCGAAGATTCTGCGCAGAGAAATTCAGCAAAGAATTGAAGTCAGAAGACGAGACAGTTGTGAGGTTTGTGAGGCCGCCTGCAATCCTCCACCATCTGCATTATCTGTGGCTGCCCAAGAGCCACTGAGTGTGATATATAGAAACAAAAGCATATAAGAGTTGCCCATGTTTTGAGGCTATCACCAATTCTTCATGGCAAACCTCTCCAACTCTATGCAATTTATAGACACCAGTGTCTAACTATAACTGGAATGTTTACGTTGATGATTAGATAAGATTGCTTGACTTTTTACATTGAGTGGTTGGCGAGGCTGAGATGGTTCTCCGTCGTTAGCATCCAGAAAGAAGGTTTGAATAAACCTTTTTAAAAAAAGAGCTTAGGTTAATTTACAATCAGTGGCATTGCCTTTCTATTATCATTGGAAAATCAATTTTACGTCCACAATACCTAATTCCGTTTTTCGAATGAGTTTTTAAACCACACGTATATGGTAGTGTGATTTTTACGGACACAGGCGTTTCTCTGGCGAAGCTCAAACTCAGATTCGCCATCCACGTGTGGGTGATTTTAGACATTGCTTATTTTACTAAAGTTTTTTCATTGTTCACAGAATGATACGTGTATACGTATAGTTAAGAACCATTCTTGACTTTTGCAATCATGGCACATGGACTGTCGAAATTAATATTGGTAAGCTTCAACTTTCCAATAAATTCAATTTGCTGAGGACTCAACTTAAAAACAGTTCTTTGAAAAGATGTCTCAAAAAAATTGTGATTCTTTAGATGTTAAAGATTGCAACAAATATCTCAAAACTTTTAATTCTCCTAGAGGTTAAGAAAATTCATTTAAATTAAATGTAATTAAATTAAATAAAAATTCAAATGTGAAATATAAGAACGATGATGATAATGGTGGTAATATATTTTTTAATTATATAATATATATTAATAGTAATATAATATTAAAATATATTTTATTAAATAATAAATAATAATAATTATATTATAGTTTAATATAGTTATAGAATATATTATATAATATAATATTATATACATAATTAATAATATATAATTAGGTAAAAATATAATATGTTAACATTATATAATAATATATTATAATATTAAATAATATAATAAACTTATTTATAATATTATTAAAATATATTATTGTTTACTAATTCTTTGTTGTAGATTTAGAACAAATTTTGTTGTCTACTCCTTGTTTGGTATATCTTTATTTTTTTTGTTGAAAATATGAAGAGTTTTTTAGGTTGCACTTTCTTTGTCCCTCACCATCACCCCTTCGCCATTACTCAAGTTCACTGTGAAATAAAACATCTCCTTTTGACATAACTCATTGCCATGTTGTATTAAGCAACACACAACCTCATTTTCCACTATCTCCTCCACTAGAATATCTAATTATTAATATTTAACACTTCACACACAACAAGGGGAGACATGGTCAATGGTAATGGGTTTTTACGACTCCAAATTTACACTATTTTATGTTACAAAACTCTAGTCTATCAAAACATAAAATTATATCAGCAGTAATGGGTCTACAATGAAGTTCATACAAATGTGGATTGAAGATGTGGGAGTGGTTTGTCAAGGACTTGGCATAAATGCAACAATGTTGAAACTTTGAAGGTTGAGGTTAGATGTTTTGGGACAAAGAACTTTGTTCAATAGGTTAAAGTTAAGCTTTATTAATTTCTTTCCCACATCTTGAGGCTTATTTTTTGTGTGGATACCTATTTCATTTCCTCTTCTTAGTATGATGAAATTAACCAAGATCACATTAATAACATAGAAAACATAAATCAAATGAATGTAAATTAAAACAACATTACTTTAAGATTGAATTAGTCCACAAAGTGAGAAATGAAAGTTGACAAATGGGAAAACTGTTAAATGGAGAAAAAACTCTAAATCTATTAGAAGACTTGCAAGAAAATAAAATCCAAGTATAATAGCAAGTGGAAGCCAATAGAAAGAGAGAAGAGTAGCCTAAAGCCAAAATATAAATCACAAGATTGCTAGAGTAAAATTGTTGTAGAAGAGAGGAGGAGAGGACCCTTTAGAGCAAGAGAAATGATGAGGGAATTGCAAGAATCTCATGACAAATTTATAAGGCTTCCTTAGTGTGTGTCAAATATTTTATTCCTAATAAAGTGGAGGAAAGTGCATGACATGTGGATATAAGAATTATTTGTGCAAGTAACTCCAAGAATACTAAAAAAAGACAAAAGAGGTGATGATGCCTTATAAATTTGGGTTAGAGTCCTTCTATAATAATAAAAAATGAATACCTAAAAGAGACTTCAGGCAATACTAAATTAGCTTAAAAACTAAAGTGAACCCAAGTAAGGTTTATCTCCAATACTCCCCCTTAAGTATAATTTAGGGTTACAATAGTGGATAAAACCTTTTACAATCAAATAAGGGAGTTTAAATCACATAATACTCACCCTTAAGGAAAAATTACTTCAAAAAGAGTCATAAAAGTTTGACAAAGAAATAAAAAGAGAAAGTGCTTTTAAGAAAGATGAAAAAGTGTGACCATTAATAATATCTAAGAAGCCTCTTCAGATAAGATAGTTTATTTGTAATGAAACAAAGACAAATAAAAAAGATAAATGATCCACTAAAACTTTTACAATAAAAAAATAACACAAATATTTAATGTTAAGTAAACAATAAAAAGTATATGGTCTACATACATCATAATGTAATAAAAGTAGATGTAAGACAAGACAAATATAGTAAAAAATAACTTCCATCACAAAGAATGAAATCTTACAAGAAAATGAAGTTAATCAAAATAGAGAGATCCAAACAAAGCATATTTCATTTGAAACAAACATAAAAGAATGCATAATAAAAGAAGGTTATCCAAAGGGAGACAAAGAAGATGTGTTACTTTTAAAATATATTCAACATGAAATAATTAAATAATTTTCACAAGCAGACATATCAAAGTCTGTAGAAATACATTATCTTTAGGTATCCAAATAGTTTTTACCTTAGAATTAGGTGTGTTAGTAGTTTTACAAAAATGCAAAGTGTTATGAGTGGAGTTGCCATAATATTTGGTTGGATGGAATTTCTAAAATTTATTGATCTAGGATGTCTGTATTTTCTATAATGTTCACAAAATTTCTTGTTTCTAACCAAAGAATGAGAATGATAAAAAATATATTTAAACAAATGTGCATGATAGTCATTTAGTGTGGAGGATAATATAATCTATATTCACATTAGAAACAATTGAATCATTAAAACCCAAACATTTACAATATTCATTAGAATTAAGAAAAAGAGATTCAATAATATAGTTTTTGCACTTAGCAAGAACACTACCCAAGTAATTCATAGATTACATCATTTTTAATTTAGGGTTGGTATAAGGAGTGTTCAAATTATTTTATTTAGAAAACACATTTAAGTTCATCATTAGGGGCATGATCATGTGCAAAAGACATAAGTATAAAATTTAAAGTGTCAAAATATGTTTGCATTTTTTTCACGTGCTCATGAAAATAATTATGAAGAGTAGTAATAGCCAAAATTTGACATTGAAGATGCTTCTTGAAAGGAATAATTTCATCTTTTTTAAGAGAAAAATTTTGCGTATTATTTTTAAATGCTAAAACATTGGCCAATTTAAAAGTTTTTATATTAATAAGATCTACTTGAAACTTACCTTAATTAAAAATTCAAGATGAATCAATTTTTCCAAATATTAGTAATTAAAATATTGTCAAAGCATATTCAAATTCCTATTAATCACTTTTCAAAAAAATGGCTTAAGGCTAATTATCTGTGTTTTTGTTAAAAAAAAAAAAACTTAACCCCCAAAAAAACATACTTTAAAAATTACACCTCACATTAAAAGTTTTATGCATTTGAAAAAATAGTTCTATTTTTTATTAATAGAAATTTGTACTAAATTTTAAAAGTAAGTCCACCCAAAAAAATTCAAAACTTTTATGAGAATTATTATTTTTGTTGATTTGAGGGCTTATAAAACCCTTTTTTTTTTGGGGAAAGGAAATGTTTATTTTTTAATATTTTGAGATTATTAAAGTAAAAAATGTTATACTTTACATAAAAAATTTAAATCTATTATGGCCAAGTGGTATTGATTTATTTGATATAGCTTATGGATAGAAAAATGAAATAGGATATGATCTAGTTGTTCAATATAGTTCACTATAGAGGTGAAAGAAATGGATAGCTTCACGTCAGGGTCACCAAAATAGATGAAATGAGATAGGATTAACCTAAAAATATCTTATCTAAGGATCTATACTCAAATAAGGTAAAGCAAATAAACCCCATTGATACTTAATGAAATTGGGATATGACCAATAGATCTATGAAACCTAGCAAGGGGAACATCTACAATAAAATGCCAATAGGAAATGTTTTAGAGCCTCTAGAAAATCAACAAAATTTAATATCCCTAACTAGGTCTATATTTATAAGGTAACCAAATATCACAATCAAGAAATTTATGTAAAGGGAAGGATTAGAAACATATTAAAATGAAAAAGGAATCATGGTAGGCTAATGGGGGCCTTGGCTACCTAAGGTGGATAAATGAAAAGTTTGAATAATCCTATAGCCACATTAAGATTAACTTTATAAATAATTTAAATGAGCGATATATTAAATAAAAAATCAATTATGTAACTTCTATCTATCAAAATAAGATAGTTAGGGTTAAAATATACTTACTTCTAACAAGACTTGTTGAGCCTCAATCTCCCCCTTAGTGAATGGTGACTTGCAAGATATTTTTAGGTTTGTAAGGATCTCAATGGCTAAATAAATATTTAGGTAAAAAAAACTCCTCATATTGCATCCAAGATTCTACAAGACAAAATTTTTCCTCCAAGATAAGATCTAAATAATAACTTCTTTAAATATAGACTTAGGGTGGAAGTGCAAGCAATATAAATTGAAAATTAAAAATGTTCCTTCAAATATAGATTTATCGAACATTATTGGACAAATTTATTTATTCCTAAATGGGCCAACTAACCTCGAGCTAGGTCAATTAGATTGACATAGTTACAAATCATGCACTAGAATGTTTACAACTACATTGATATAATCGATGTAATTGGGATGGGACATATAATGATTAGAACTACATAGAAAATTTTGGAATATTAGGAAAATAGGGGTCTTGACATATTTAAAGGATACCAAATGGAAGGACATAACGCAGGGGATAAAATTTGGGGAAGCTAGAATGGCTATAGGAATGATAAATAAATAACAATGTCTCTCATGAAGCACTATCAATATACTCATCCATTTTCTGATGCAACATTTAAGGAGTGCACTTAGAGAGATTTAAACTTGATAGGTTGATGTAAAAGAGAAAGTGTCAATGTATGATAAATTTTAATAATATTATATATATACAATAGTAAATTAAAACACTACGGATTTCCAGCCATGGATATTCATGAATGAAACAATACATAGATTATGATGATTTTATCAATGATGATCCTCAACAAAAAATAGTCAATGTCAAGCCATGGCAAACCTCTCCAACTCTATAAATTCTTCATGGCAAACCTCTCCAACTCTATGCAATTTATAAAAACCAGTGTCTAATTATAATTGGAATGTTTACGTTGATGATTACATAAGATTGCTTGACTTTATAAATTAAAATATTGGCATGGCTGAGATTATTCTCCATTGTTAGCATCTAGAAAAGAAGGTTTGAATAAACCTTTTAAAAAAAATCTTATATTAGTTTACAATCAATGCCATTACTTTTACGTTATCATTGGAAAATCAATTTTACGTATAAAATGCTCTCTAAATTATAATAAGTACAATCCACAATACTTAAATTACCTAATTATATTTTTCAAATGAGTTTTAAAACCACAATAAAATTTATATATTGTCACAAAGCTGGTAACCTCTATCTTACAATTTTTCATCGTTAAAGCTAATTTTATATACACATATATGGCAGTGTGATTTTTAAGGCTGGAGGCATTTCTATGGTGAAGCTAAGCTTTGATTCTCCTTCCACGTGTAGGTGATGTTAGAATTTACTTATTTTACCAATGTTTTTTACTATTTACAAAATGACACATGTATACATAAAGTTAGGGAACCGTCCTTGACATTTACAATCATGACACATACTATCGATATCAATATGACAGATAAAGTTAGGGAACCGTCCTTGAGCTTTATAATAAATTCAATTTGGTAAGGACTCAACTTGAAGAAAATGACAAATTCATAATATTATTTGAAAATATTTTTTAGAACAAATTGTGATTCTTTAAATGTCAAAGATCATAAAAATCATTACAAATATCTCAAGCTTTTAATTCTCCTCATGTTAAGAAAATTCACTTAAATTAAATATAATTAAATTAAATAAAAATTTATATATAAAATATAAGGAATCATATAATATCTAATAATAATAATAATAATAATAATAATAATAATAAATTATATAATACTATATTATATTATTATATAATAGAATAAAATAAACTTATATATAATATTATTAATATACATTATTGTTTACTAATTTCTTGTTGTTGATTTGGAATAGATTTTCTCATATGCTCCTTATTTGGTATATCTTTATTTTTTGTGTTGAAGATATGAAGATTTGTTTAGGTCACACTTTCTTTATCTCTCAGCATCACCCCTTGGCTTAGCTTGAAAATTTTCATCACTTTCATATTCTCTATGGTTTTGCCCTTCCCCACTACTTCGTCATTGCTCAAGATCACTGTGAAACAAAAACATCTCCTTTCAGCATAATTCACTGCCATGTTGTATTAAGAAACACACCACCTCATTTTTAATTATCTCCTCCATTATAAATATCTAATTATTATTGTTTAATACTTCACACATAATAAGGGAGACATGGTCAATGGTAATGGGTTTGTACAACTTTAAATTTATAATATTTTATTTTACAAAACTCTAGTTTATCAAAACATAAAATTACATTAGTGGTAATGGGTTCATAATAAATTTACCACAAATGTTAATTGAATATGTGGGAGTGGTTTATCAAGGACTTGGCTTAAATGCAATAATATTGAAACTTCTAAGGTTGGGGTTAGATGTTTTGGGATAAAGGACTTTGTTTAATAGGTTTAAGTTTAGATTTATTTATTTCTCTCTCATGTCTTGCACCTTAGTTTTTATGTTGATACCTATTTTATTTCCTCTTCTAAATATTAGGAAATTAACCAAGATCACATTAATAAAATTCAAAACATAGATTAAATAAATTCAAAATAAAGCAACATTAATTTGAGATTGAATCAAGACACAAAGTGAGAAATGAAAGTTGACAAGTAAAAAAAATATCAAATTGAGAAAAAAAAATCAAAATTTATTATAAGACTTGTAAGAAAATAAAATCCATGTATAATAGAAAGTAGAAGCCAATAGAAAGAGAGAAGAGTGGCTTGAAGCCAAAATATAGATCATAAGATTGCTAAAGTAAAATTGTTGTAGAAAAGAGGAGGAGAGGGCTCTTTAGAAGAAGATAAATGATGGGGAGTTTCAAGAATATCATGAAGATCTTATGAGGTCTCCTTAGTGTGCGGAAAATATTTTATTCCCAAGAAAGTGGAGGAAAGTGTGTGACATTTGGAGAGAGGATTTATTTGTGCAAGTAACTCCAAGAATACTACAAAAAAAAAAAAGAGGTTAAGAACACTTTATAAATATGGTTAAAAGCCCATTTATAATAATAAAAAATGAAAACCTAAAAGAGACTTTAGGTAATACTAAAATAACTGAAAAAACTAAAGTTAACCTAAATAAGGTTAATATCCAATACTCCCCCTTAAGTATAATTCAGGTTTACAAAAGTGGATAAAAACTTTTACAATCAAGGAAGGGAGTTGAAATTACATAACACTCACCCTTAAGGAAAAACTACTTCAAAAAGAGTCCTAAAAGTTTGACAAATAACTTAAAAGAGAAGGCAATTTTAAAAAAGATGAAAAAGTGTGATCATCAATAATCTCCAAAAAGCCTCTTCAGATAAGATGGTTTATCTGCAATGAAACAAAGACCAAGGAAAAAGGATAAATGATCCACTAAAACTATTATAATTAAAAAAAAAAATATATATTTCATGTTAAGTAAACAATAAAAAAATATGATCCACATACATTATAATGTAATAAAAGTATATGTACAATGAGAAAAACATAGTAAAAAACAAATTCCATCGCAAAGATTGAAATCCTGTAAAAAAAGGAAGTTAATAAAAATACAAAGATACAATCAAATAATATTTCATTTGAAATAAAAATCAAGAAATGCATAATAATTTTTTTTAAATCCAAATGGAGACAAAGAATATGTGTTACTTTTAAAAGATATTTGACATGAAATAATAAAATAATTTTCACAAGAAGACATATCAAAGCCTTTATAAAATACATCATCTTTAGGTATCAAAATAGTTTTTACCTTAAAATTAGATGTGTTAGTAGTTTTACAACAATGAAAAGTGTTATGAGTGGATTTACCACAATATTTGGATGGATGGAATTTCTAAAATTTATGGATCTAGGTTGTTTGTATTTTCTATAATGTTCATAAAGTTTACTATTTCTAACCAAAGAATAAGCATGATAAAAATTATATTTAAAAAATGTGAGTGATAGTCCTTTGGTGTGAAGGACAATATAATCTAGATTCACATTAGAAGCATTTGAAGCATTAAAACATGGACATTTACAATTTTCATTAGAATTAAGAAAAAGAGAATCAATAATATAATTTTTGCACTTACCAAGAACACCACCCAAGTAACTCAATCGAGCATTGGTATAAGGAGTGTTTAAATGATTTTATTCAGAAAACACATTTAAGTTCATCATTAGGGACATGATCATGTGTAAAAGACAAAATTTTAAAATTTAAAGTGTCAAAATAAGTTTGTAATTTTTTTTCACGTGCTCATTAAAATAATTTTGAAGAATAGTAATAGCCAAAATTTGACATTGAAGTTGCTTCTTAAGAGGAATAATTTAATCATTTTTAAAAGTAGAAATTTTTGTAATGTTTTTAAATGCTAAAACATTGGGCAATTTAAAAGTCTTTATACTAACAAGATATACTTTAAAATTGCCTCAATTAAAAATTCAAGATGAAGAAAATTTTCCAAAGATTAGTAATTGAAATATTTTCAAAGCATATTCAAATTTATATTAATCCCCTTGAAAAATAATGCCTTAAGGCTTATTATTTGTGTTTTTGTTAATAAAAAGGAAATTTAACCCCAAAAAAACATACTTTAAAAATTACACCTCACATTAAAAGTTTTATGCATTTGAAAAAATAGTTCTATTTTTTATTAATAGAAATTTGTACTAACTTGTAAAAGTAATTTCACCCAAAAAATGCCAAATTTTTAATAAAATTCTTATTTTAGTTGATTTGAAGACTTATAAAACATTTTTTTGAAAGGAAATGTTTATTTTTCTATATTTTGAGATTATTAAAATAAAACATCTTAGACTTAACTTAAAAGATTAAATCAATTATGACCAAGTGGTATTGATTTATTTGATATAGCTCATGGATAGAAAAATTAAATAGAACATGATCTAATTATTCAATATAGTTCACTATAGTGGTGAAAGAAATTATTGCACCAAATGAGAATGCAATACTACAATATTCATTATCAATGCATATATATACAAAGACATTTACCAGAATATGGTAACCAACCTGTCTGGAATGGTGGTAACTAATAGATAAACATTCTAAAATTGTGATACTAGTGCAACTGAAATGGTTACACCAAAATGTATAGAAAATAATGTAAAATAACCTATACGATACCTCTGATTATGCTTACATTTCCCCCCTTATTACATTATTTTTACAAACATTATATTTCCTAAAAGTGGACCCCCCATATTTTAAATATGGTAAAACATTTTGACACTCTCCATGTAGCCTACTCACCTTTGAGGTGGCATGCCATCTTTGTGGATTCATGGTCTTGTGGACACCTTAGTTTTTCCTTGTAATATTTCCACAAACTTTGAAGTGATAGGAGTACATCTGTCTACTTAAAACCATTCATGGTTTCTCAGATTACCATGAACCCCTATGTTTTTTTTGTTTACATGTTGACCATGAACTTGGAGGTGAAAAGAGGTCTCAAATATTTTATATACTTTTATGGTTTCTTGGATTTCCATAAACCATTTTCCAGGAACCAAGCACTAATTTAGTTCTTTTGATATCCACAATGTTTGTCATTAGGAGGTACCAAACCTGAAAATAATGCTCAGTATTTTTTATTGAAAACCACACTACACAATAAAATAAAACAAACACACTAAAAAATGTCACCATAACATTGATGCGACACTCATTTATTTTAATGATTGTTCATCTTTTGTACCACCTATCTCCATCTATCGTACCTACAATGTTCATTGACTTCCAACCATTATTCACTCTCTATTATTATTAGCAACAAATAAGTTATCTCTTCTTTATAAATTTTTTGTAAATACATTTATAAATGGAATTTTATTTTTCACTTCTATATTCATTATTACATATTGCCTTTATGTCAATATTTCTTCTTCCCAACATATCTATCTCACTAATTTTCATAACTTGGCCATGTTGTAGCATGGGTATGATTTACTAATCATGTTACATTGTGTTTTGTTGAACAAGTTGATTATCCTCATCTTCAGTATCACCTTGAATTTTAACATATTTTTGAATTGTTCTCCCAATACGTCAATAGTTATAATTGAACGAATCCTAATTTTATATTATTTCTTCATCATCAATTCTAATATCTCTTTATATATCATGAAATGCATTGTAGATTAATAACTTTGACCAACAAAAATCAATATATTTATTTGATTCACATGTAGGGATGAAGGAAAACCTTAGAAATACTTTCACTATAGATGCAATACTCCTTTCCTATTATTTATTGTTTTTTACTACCTTAGATTATATGTCCAAGATATAGTTGCCTCAATAAGTGATGTGATTTTCATGGAAAAAGGCCTATTTTTGTATCCATCAATAAAATAAATTATATTATTTTCATTATCTTATTCTTATTCATTTTTGTCTACATGTTTGAACACTTGACATGAAATATTCAACTTTAGAAATACTATACTGCTCTCTACTAATGAAAGCTCCAACAATATATGACATGTTTCTTATGCCCCAATGTCTCTTTCAATAATTGTCTTAGTTATAAGTCTTCTATATGTTTTTCCTAATAATTCAATAGGATTTTCAATGTTTGAAAGTTGTATCAACTTTTGATGATAAGTTTCATAAAACTTCTTTGCCTTTGGTGTATACTTAGCAATATATTTAACCATAATGTGTTTGGATAAAACAGGTTGCCAATCTACATTTACTCTCCATATATGTAGCATAAAGTGATTATGTGTATTGAATCTATCATCATTTCTTGCAGGCTCAAATTTTTTATCTCTTATGTGTGAGTCTTCATATAATTTTGATCCATTAAGATTCAGTGGCCATGGTTCCTCGTACCTAAAAGAAATAATAACTCAATTGTTATTTATTTTACAAATATTATGTATAATTTTTGTACAACTATTTATATGTTTTAAGATCTTACTTACAAACCATTTTTATTCTTTTCTTATGTAGGAAAACACAATTTCTACACATTTTATGTCATTCTACATAATTAAGTAGCTCTTCATAATCACTCTCTATATCCAACTATGTAAGTTCTCTTGTATTTAGAAGACATGGATGTTGCATCAAATTTTGACATGTATAAAATTAATGGTTCATGAAAAATTGTTAGTTACATTGAAAAAATATAGATATTGCATAAAACATAGATTACCTGATGATTGATAACATACTTGTATGTTTCATTGGTGTGGATCTTCCTGATAATTCCAAGCATGGACATCAGAATGAAATTAATTATAAAAAAAATTCATTCAAAATTCATTTTTCTAATCATGGTTATCCATATTTGGTACACCATCTAACCATGTGAATCCATGCATGTGTGGTGAGCCCCTATGTTACCACTCATATCTAAACAAGTAATCTTTCATTTTCATTCCATTTTTTAATATCTCCTTACAAAAAATTAAATGTTTCAAGTGAATATAGTATGAAACTATATGAAGATAATCAAAAATATTATATATTAACTAATTTTGGGTTTATCATGGATCTTTTGATATGGTTCCTAGCATTCCTGCATGTAGATCAAGCTAATACATGTCAATTGCACTCAATGTGAATAAAATGGTAGGTGATCTAATTTGATACAACATGTAAATTAATTAAACATGCCATTTTTCCAAATATGACCTTGTACCCATCAATAAGGTTCCAAACTACATCAAAAAATCTACTAGATGGGAGTGGGGTACATTATCCATATGATCATGTAACTCAGTAATAGTGATTGACATATCTTGAAAGTTTTTTTTCACAAACATTGGACTTGAATTTTTTGCACAATGTCTCATGATCATGTTCATCATGTGATATATAAATCTTGTATGTTGGCCATAATGGTGATCCCTATATTGAAATAAAATATTTAACAAATTCATGCAAATGTACTCATTTCAACTGTGATTCTATCCAATCGTATCTTCCATCAAAAAACAATGTTAGAAATAACATATCAAGTAATCTTAATGTGACATACTCATTAATAGGAGATGATCTAATTCCTGACCAATCAATTAGTGATTCAAGATCTATATTATGGTTATTTTCTTATGCATGGATTATTTCCATCTCCCTTAGTGAATTAGGGGGTTTAGAGGCCATTGAAGTTTGTGATAAATGATATTTATTTAATCCATCTCCATCAGTGGATCCACAAATACAACTTCATTTACATCAAAATCAAATTGCATATGGATAGAGTTGAACCAGTTAAATATATTTTCATTAAATTTTGGTGTAAGGTCATTGAGTGTATTTTCATCAATTTGACTTTATCTCTATTGACAATAAGTTTTTAATTTGTTCCATGTTGATCCCTTTGTCAAACTATAATCATTGGCAAACCTTTCATTTCTTTTACTTCTTTTAAACACTGAATTGTATATCCTTTGTATTTATATTGGCCTCTTGTTGCATGTGTCACTTATAGGATTGTGTTAATATGGGTTATTAATATTTCTTTGACTTGTGTTAAGTTCACAAGTTTTGGTGGTTATAGTCCATGATCCATATTATTCGATGCTAAAATCTAATGATGACCTTTATCATGTTGACATCTATTACATATAGGGTCTTTAAGGGTTTGAGAAACATTTATTCCAATATAGATTTCTTGACAAATATATCACATGCTTGGTGAAACAATATTATCTAAGCCATGTCAAAAAATCATTTGAAATATTTTCAAATATCTCCTAACCATTCCATTGGGATCAATTATATTTTTCTCTCTTTCAAATTTTGTAGTTTGAATTTTTCTTCTTCTTTTAGGTTGTGAAGTTGACTCTTCTTCTAAATAATTATTTTCCATTTGTCTTATTCTTGTAGGTTAATATGTTTTATTATTAAGGATAAAGGGAGGGATATTTTTTGAATTAGGGACCCTTACCCTATGAATGAAACATAAAACTAAGGCCACATAACACTTGGTAACAAAATAAAGATTGAAGAAAAATAAACAAATTACAACAAAAGAGTAAAAAGAAATTAATCATAAATGCCAAAATTTTCAACAATATCCACTACCTAAACTAAAAAAAACAAAGAAACCAACTAGGCATCTCCCATGAGATTTTATTTGTTAGATCTAAGAGACATTGTTATTGGTTTCAAAACCAATTTACCTTTGCCTTTATTTTTATTGCTAATAATTTTCCTTTATCCTACTGCCTCAGGGTTTGGAAGTATTAGGATGGAAATTTATAGTGATTTATCTTAATTTAGTGTTTGATCTGATTCAAACACACCTTGTATTTCTAATATAGTTTGGGCTAATAGATCTGATATAATCTCTTCATTTCCATTAGTCCTCTCTTGTAACACCACAACTCACCCTTATTGATCTTTTCCTCACAACAAAGTGTATCATTAATTTGATTCTGTTCCTCTACTTTCAAAGGGATCTTTGGATCTAATCCCTGATTCTCACTTCCACTATCATTCATAGCTAGAACCATAATATGTTTAATTTCTAAATTTTTACATCATGATACTATCTTTTTGAATTTCAAGCACGGATAATCAATTACAAGATGCCCTATTTTGAAACATCTTCTACATCTAAAGGGGATCCCTTCATAGTTCAGGGGTTGCATCCATTTTTCCCCCACTCTTAATTTTATTTGAGTGAATAGATCTTTACAAGAATCTACATAAATCAAAATTTGAGAAAAAGTGGTGTGTCTCTTATCGTCAGCCATTTTATAAATAGTCCATAATTTACTTATTGTATTTCCAATGGATAAAAATACCATATCATCCCAAAATTGATAGGGAAGATTTAGAAGCCTGATTCAAATTGATTTATCATTAAAGATTTCATTCTAGGAATTAAATTCTAGATGCCAAGGCTTTACCAACAAAGTATGATTATCCTAGTCCCAAACATTGTTTTTGAAAACATACTCTTTATTTTCTATTGAATAAAAAATTAAAATACAAAATCCTCTAGCATAGGGGTGGATCTATATCTTACCTTCCACCATATCTTACCATTGGGATGAGATCCACTCATGTAATGCTGGTAGAGTCAGCCATAACCCTTCAAATTTGTAAATCAATCCTTGTGTAGTTAACCATTCTTCCCTCTGAGCAATAACTTCAATCTCTTATTTATCAAAGAGAATAATTGGGGTTTCCTTGGCTATAATCACAGGAGAACTTTTGTGTCCTCCCATAGCTTTAGAAAATATCTTCCACCTAATTTAGATTGTATCCTTGCATCTAAAACCATGAGGTTGGCCCTACCCTATTTCCATCCTTTTGCTAACCCAAACTCAAATTGATCTCCCAGAAACTATGTATTATATGGATTCTATCATGAGTGTACTAGGGGTTGACCATACTTTTCCCCTATTCTATAGCTACTTCCATTTATTAGTAGAGAATGTCTAGCATCCAATTCCCCTCCACTCTTATCTATAATTCCTATATTTTTAGATCTGTCAGCTCTCTTATTCCCATTGTTCACCGATGATGGTCTCCACTGAGGCATCAATCTAAAATCTTCAACATCAAAATTACCTATAGTGCTATCACTACTTACAATTATTGATTTATCTATCTCAATCATTACTTCTAGATCCACAATAGCGATTAAGTTTTCATTGCTATTGTTAAAAGAATCATAGTGATTAGGTTTTCCTAGGAGGTTTGTTGATGGAAGCATCAAATAAATTAGGATAATTTTTTTATTAATCTATATGTTAATCTTTATAGATTGAGATGTTTTTTTCTCTTGTATATCTTCATTTTGTTGAGTATTTTCAACATAGACATCCTTTTCAACTTGAAATGCATTATCTAGTGTTTAGATCATATGATCTATCGATATCAAATTTGCTTCTTCAAAATTGACATCAACATTTAAATCAATCACTAATAGTATCATTGAGATGCTTAATGATGAAGTTCTTATTTATATTTCCTTTCTACCTCAGTTAATTTATCTAAATGTATTTATATTTGTAATATTATTTTTAATATATATTGTCCATCTTGAGATGTTTGTGGATGAATATATTTCATCTTATTTTCATGTTACCTCTCTCATGTTTATAACTGTTCAGCTATCAATTCATCCATGCGTTCTTTACATCCTTGTCTGTTATTATCATTTTGACTTTTTCTTTGTTCCTCTCTTTGTGCATCTATCATTTATTTTTATATTTATCTACAACACTGTATTTGATATTCTCTTTTTTTTCTCTTTGATATTATCTTCATTCTTCTTCATTTATAAAATTCAATTTTGGTCGAGCCATATCTACATAATTTTTAAAAATAATATATTTATTATATTGTGGATTAAAATATTGAATTTTACCATTGTATAAATATCTAAATGATATTCAGAATTTAAAAATATATCGAATCATCAAATAAGCTAAACTAAGTTACGTGCTACCATTATATATAAGAATAATATAAGTATACAAAATTTACTTGAAAAAAAATGTAAATCATATTACATCAAATATGGATAACATATTACATTTGATAATTGTGGGATATGTAAATAATATTCATAATTCAAAAATATATGGAAACATCAAATAAAATAATTCATATATATATATATATATATATATATATATATATATATATATATATATAAATGATAATTAAAATTTTGTGTAAATTAATCAATTTAATATATTAAAAATTTAAGTACATAACACACACATATATATACTCATAAATCGTGATTTTAATCTTATAATTATACATGTCAAATACCTTAATAAATACTTGTTTATCTTGGAATAAATGTTAATTCCTAATATCTTTCAAAAATTACTTACTTTTTGGGCATAAATATTAATTTATAATATATTTCACAAATTCTCACATAGCATACCTATCTTTCTATATATTACATACCAAATAGAAAGATATTATTCACTTTAAATTATTTTAAGGTTGAATTAATATTCACTGCAATTGCACAAATATTACATAGAATTTTTTTTGCCTATCGTGATTTAAAATATTTATGGAAAAAGTAAGTGTACACACACACACACACAAATATAAATACATATACATATATATAGATACATATGCATATACATACACACACACTTATACATATACTTAGTAAAGGAATATATGAAATAGAAAAAAACATAGGTATATATGAAATAGAAGAAATAATAATATTTGTTCCCTAAGAACACAGTGACAATGATTGAGAAGATATTATATGGAGAGTTCCATGGATTATAGAGGATGCCATTATCCTTATTCACTAAAAATTTGATCTATGTGAAGGCCATTGGAATATAGTAGCCAAATGTGTAGGTATAATTATAATTATAATTAATTAACTTGGAGATCATTGTAGGTAGTTTTACATAAATCATGGTAACATTAGATAAATCATGTTAGGTGTAAGTGGTCTAAGTTATTATAATCCAAAAATTTGATGTCATAGATGGAAAATTAAATACAATTTTAGTCTAAGTTAAAATTTTGGAAAACATTTTAAGTAAAACACAGGGTGAATTTTTGCACTTCACACATCCATAAAGCTAGGCTTTCTTGACCTTTAAGATGCATGAGATGTGAAAACACATTCAAACACTATGGACCACTTTTTTTCATCAACCATTCCCTCTCGATTGGGCCCACCCAATCCTATGGAGGTGGTGGATGCAAATCCACATATGCCATAAAATATAGATGTGAATTCACATCTTTCATGACTATAAGGCCAAATATACCTTACCATGTGGGTAAATCATGTGCATGCATGAAATATGTAAAAATCTAAGCCTAAAGTACACCAATTTTTGCCAAAAATTATTTAAAAACCATGAGTATCTCATTCTCTTCATTATTTTTGTTCAAATCTAGTTCTATCACACCTTTAAAGTTCTAGTTCTCTATCATTATCAACAACAAAGATTGATTTTTATCAAAGAAAATAAAAATATTCATATCTTTGAGTATTCTAAATTGGTGTGATGATTAAGAATATTACAAGCCTTTTTGATAGTTTCTTCTCATATGGATATTATTAGTGACTTAGGCACTCTGAAGTTCCAAATATTTTCCATTATCATTTGCTAACTGATCCAAATAAGTAGGGAGTATTTTTATGGCTAATGTAGCCTAATTTATACAACTACACAAGCATTTTTTGTGTCCAAATTTATGTATGAATTTTTAAGATCTTACTAAAGTGGATTTCTAAATAACCATGTCAAAAAATATAAAGATAAAAACATGGGTCATGAACCCATGTTTGTGCTTGAAATACATATTCTATTTATTAGCACATCTCAAATCAGGCATGTGGACTTTGAGTAATTTCATATAAAGATTAATATAAATGAATAGCTAATGTTATATAAGTGGAAGAAAAATATCAACCCTATAAATCAATTTAAAATCTTTTACAAGTTTAACTAGAAGTTTCAGAAGACAAGGGTGAGTGGACTAAGGTACATAAAAGGAAAAAAAGGTAGAAGAGAAGCATTTCAACCTTTAGTGTGACCCTTATTTTAGGGGGTATCTGAACATAATTTTTGTATAATATGATTTAAATTGGAGATAGGCCCCATGGATAAGTTGGTGGAAGAGTCTTAAAAGATTACTTGATGGAAACTAGGTTGCTATAGGAAGGTAATATTTGCTGAGTGTTTATGTAGATCTTTGGTGCCTTAGTTTTTCTCACCCATGTAGTTGACTTATAGGGACAAAATTCTATCAAAATATTATCTATTTATAATTGAATTTTTTTTGTATGCATGGGTGTCTCCTTTGGTAGGCTAAGGTTTAGTTTCTTGATGGTTATTTGGTTCTAAATGGGCCACTGGTCCAAGTATCCCATTCAATCTTAAATGTTTTATCTTTTTAAAGGTTATAAGACCTTATAAAACCTTTATTTTACCCTATCAAATAAATTTTTTGAAAAAACCCATAAACTTATATTCCTCACTAATCTTACCATATCCACAACCATGTCAAGATGTCACTTCATTTTCAATCTTGAAGAAACAAGGTTGATAAAAGAAGAAATCATGTAGGTGCAAATCATTACAAAAATAATGTATCTAAATAAATATTGATAAAGATGAAACACATTTCAAAATAAAATATGCAAAAAACATTGAAAGTTTTGTAGTCTAACTAGTGAGAATGATGGTCTCTTATATCCATCCACCAGGGCATAAATCTATCTAGGTACCTGACATAGAGAGTTAAGTGGCTAAGGCCAAGATTGTGCCCTAGGTGATTTTAAAGGTGTGGATGCCCTTTACTCATGGATACTTATCCAAAGGATCTCATTGGTTTAGATGTATACTTCCTCATCATTTTAATATTATATATGTTTATTTTAGAAATATGGGCTAAGATGGTGACATTTTAAGTAATTTAATGATTCCAAGTGAAATCTTCTTGTTGTGGCATGTAAAAAACACATAGAAAAAAATATATGATCCTTATAAGCCATGGAATTTTAGAGGGAGTTATGAGTCTATAAAAAGGCAAAATAATTTCACACAAATCTCATAGTAACAACAACATCTAAATGCAGAATGATTATCAATTTTATTCTAAATATAAAAAATATAATAAAAAATATGTCCTCAAGGAATATGGTGATTTATGTCTATGTGGAAGTAATGTGGAAACACTCTTAATTTATCTAAAGGAACCTTCAAACTTTAATATAACCTGATTTAGGTGTAGCTTGGAAGTTGGATGATCCCATATTCAAATCGAATATACATATTGTAGTAATGTTAAAGCTTTTAGGGAATAGGGTGGAAAGGATTTATCCATTTGGAATAGATAAGATCTATAAGTCTCATTTTTAATACCAATATTTATCTCATTTTTGGATAAATATTGTTTATTAATTAAAATAATATATGGAAAAATTCTATCAATTTCAAAATATTTTATAAGTGATCCACTAAAACTTTTATAATAAAAAAAATAACACAAATATTTCATGTTAAGTAAAAAATAAAAAATATATGATCTACATACATTATAATGTAATAAAATAAGATGTACAACAAGACAAATATAGTAAAAAACAACTTCCATCACAAAGATTGAAATTATGAAAGAAAATGAAGTTAATCAAAATAGAGAGATCCAATCAAAGCATATTTCATTTGAAACAAAAAGCAAGGAATGTATAATAAAACAAGTTTATCCAAAGGGATACAAACAATATGTGTTACTTTTAAAAGACATTCAACATTAAATAATAAAATAATTTTAAAAGTAAAAGATACATAATATTTAGGTATCCAAATAGTTTTTACCTTAGAATTAGCTGTGTTAGTAGTTTTCCAATAATACAAAGTTTTATTAGTGGATTTACCACAATATTTGGATGGATGGAATTTCTAATATTTGATGAGCTAGGATGTCCATATTTTCTATAATGTTCATAAACTTTATTATTTCCAACCAACGAATGAGTATGATAAACATTATATTCAAACAAATATGCATGATAGCCATTTGGTGTGGAGGAAAATATAATCTAGATTCACATTAGAAGTAATTGAAGCATAAAAACCCAAACATTTACAAATTTCATTAGAATAAAGGAAAAGTGATTCAATAATATAATTTTTTCACTCAGCAAGAACACCACCAAAGAAATTCATAGATTGCTTCATTTTGAATTTAGGTTTGGTATAAGGAGTGTTCAAATTATTTTATTATGATACAGGTGCAACTAAAATGGTTACACCAAATAGTCTAAAAAATAATGTAAAATAACCTATACATTATATCTGATTATGCTAACATTTCCCCCCTTATTAAATTATTTTTACAAACATCATATTTCTTGATAGTGGACCCCCTTTTATTTCAAATATAGTAAAATGTTTTAACACTTTCCATGTAGCCTTCTCAACTTTGAGGTGACATGCCATCTTTATTGCTTTATGGTATTGGTGACATCTTCATTTTTCCTTGTAAGATTACCACAAACTTGGAAGTGACAGGAGTATATCTCTCTACTTAACACCTTTGGTGGTTTCTTAGATTACCCTGAACCCCTATGGTTTTATATCTATAGCTTGACCACAAAACTGGAGGTGACAAGAGGTCTCAACTATTTTATACACTTTAGTGGTTTCTCAAATTTCCACAAGCCCTTTTCTAAGAACCAAGCACTACTTTAGTTATTTTTCTCCCCATAATGTTCTTCATTACAAGGTACCAAACCAGATAATGCTCAATATTTTTGTTGAAAACCATACTACAAAATAAACCACACCACATATAAAATAAAATAAACACACTAAAAAATGTTACCATAATAATGATGCTACCCTATCTTAGGTGATTCATGAGAATATTCCAATTATCCTCCAAAATCTATGTATCCTCCAACCTCCAGTAAGGTGCTACTACTTGTTTTATAGTAAGGGATGTGAAGTAAAGGTGACCTCATTAGCTGACTCTTCACTTTCATCAACATCTAGTGGATGTTCTAGTTGAGCAACATTAACTTTACTATGCTTGAGTTTCCCTTTGAGAACATATTTTGCTTGAACATGACAATCCCATGCTATATGACCTTTCTTCTTGTAGTAGTGAAATTTTATATCCCTTTTGTCAATATTGGACTTTTTATGAAGATTTTGAGAATAAAGTGCCTTCTCTTGTTGTGAAACAAATTCATCTTCTACAGGTATTATTTTGTCTTCCATGAGTAGTGATAAAATCATATCATCAAGAGATTATGATGGTGTTTGGCTAAGAGTAAATAAAATATTTCCATATTTGTATGGTATACTATTTAATAGAATAGCTTTTGTATCCTGATCTTTGACATTAGTTTTCACCTTATCAAGTTTCTTAATAATAGATCTCAGATTATTTATATGGATGGATATAGTAATTACATCATCCATTTTAAATCTATATAACTGCATTTTCATTTAAAATTGAGCATTAACCACTTTTGCACCAAATAGGGTGTTGAGCATATTCCAAAGTTTCATGGATGATTTTTTTGAATCCATGTGATGTAACTCAAAATCTAAAAGTTCAAGGGTAATACTAGATTTTTCTTTGTCATTTTTTATTTTCCACTCAAATAATTTACTTGCATTAGTGGGTTATTTCTCATCTCCATTTATGTACCCCATAAAAATTTATGCATCAATTGCATTTGTATTTTAACCTTCCATGTATGAAAGTTTAAACCAGAATATTTCTATATGAGAATTTTGATTTCCATCTTGAAGCAAAGAGACATATATATAAAAAGATAACAAGATAAGTTTCAAAATTTTGTATTAGAAAGGTGTACCTTTTAAGATTTTGCTCTGGTCTTCAGAGATTCTGATGCACATGTCCCAGGCTTGATATTCTCTCTTACTCAATTCAGTGCTTAATAATGTTTCTTCTATTTTTGTATGCTAATTTACTCTCCTTATTATTTCCTTAATTCAATCAAAGTTTAATAGAGCTATGGATTATATAGGTTATGTGAGTGGCACAGGCTTTAAAAACATTGATTTGTACTTGATGCATCATGGTATTAAGTACCTATACAGTGTCGTTGCTACATAGGTCTCAATAGTTGATATACCATTCACTTCTATTATGTGGCAATTAGAGAACCACTTTTACTTTAGGCTTCAATCCTCAAGTGCTTACTTCATATGTTCTCATTTATAGGTCACACTTTGATGTTATGTCTTTCATCTTCAATGATAGATGATGGCTTGTTGTACCACTCTAATGAATAAATATAAATGAAGATAAAATATCTTCTCCCAAGGTTCACCACTTTATTCTTGTGGGATACTTTGATACCTAACTATTACACAGAATGAGAATGTAGTATTATAATATTAATTATCAATGCATATATATACAAAGCCAGTTACTAGAATATGGTAACTAACCTACCAATAATGGTGGTAACTAATAGATAAACATTTCAAAACTATGATATTGGTGCAAATAAAATAGTTATACCAAACAATCTAGAAAATAATGTAAAATAACCTATACATTACATTTGATTATGCTAAAAAAATGGCTAGCTTCATATTAGGATCACCAAAACATATACAATGAGATAGGATTAACATAAAAATATCCTACGTAAGGATCTAGACTCAAATAAGGTAAATCAAATAGATTCCATTTATACTTATTGAAATTGGGATATGACCAACAAATCCATGAAACCTAGCAAGGGGAGCATGTACAACAAAATATCAATAGAAAAGGTTCCAAAACCTCTAGGAAATCAACACATTGCAATAAACCTAACTAGGTCTCTATTTATAAAGTAACCAAATATCACAATTAATAAATTTATGTAAAGGGAAGGATTAAAACATATTAAAATGGGTAAGGAATCATGGTTGGATAATGGGGTCCTAAGCTACCTAGGGTGGATAAATGGAAAGTTTGAATAATCCTATAGCGACACTAAGCTTAAGTTTAGAGAGAATTTAAATGAATGATATATTAATTAAAAAAATAATTATGTAGTTTTTATCTATCAAAAGGAGATAACTAGGGTTAGAATATACTTACTTTGAACAAGACTTTTGAGCCTCAATCTCCTCCTTGTCCAATGGTGACTTGTAAGATATTTTTATGATTGTAAGGATCTCAATGGATAAATCAAGATTTAGGTGAAAAGGACTCCTCCTATTGCATCTAAGATTCTACAAGACAATATTTTCCTTCCAAGACAAGATTTTATCAACAATTCTTTTAAAAATAGACTTAGGGTGGAAGTACAAGTAATAGAAATTAAAAATGAATGTTCCTTTTTATTTTATTAAAAAAAATTATTATATTTATAATGATGAATGACCCTAATCCCTATGGGATATTAGTGAACATTATTTTCCAACTTTATTTAGTCCTAAATGGGCCAACTAACCTCAAACTAGGTCAATTAGATTGACCTATTTACAAAGCATGCACTAGAATGTTTAAAACTACATTGATATAATCGATGTAGTTGGGATGGAACATATAATGATTAGAACTACATCTAAAATTTTTACATAATAGGAAAATAGGGGTCTTGACATAGTTAGAAGATAAAAATTAAATTAAATTAAATGTAATTAAATTAAAAAAGAATTCAAATGTGAAATATAAGAAACCATATAATATCTTAATAATAATAGTAATAATAATAATAATAATAATAATAATAATAATAATAATAATAATAATAATAATAATAATAATAATAATAATAATAATAATAATAATAATAATATATCAAAATTATATAATAATATAATATATTATTATATAATATAATAAAATAAACTGATTTATAATATTATTAATATATATTATTGTTTACTAATTCCTTATTAATTTAGAATAGATTTTATCATCTACTATTTATTTGGTATATCTTTATTTTTTGTTATTGAAGATATGAAGAGTTGTCTAGGTCACGCTTTATTTTCCCCTCACCATCACCCCTTGGCTTAGCTTGAAAACATTCATTGCTTTCCTGTTACTTATGGCTTTGCCCTTCCCCACCACTTCTCCATTACTCAATGTTGTTATGAAACAAAACATCTCCTTTCAACATAACTCATTGCCATGTTGTATTAAGAAACACACCACCTTATTTTACACTATCTCATCCACTAAAATATCTAATTATTATTGTTTTACACTTCACACACAATAAGGGGAAACATGGTAAGTGGTAATGGGTTTGTATGACTCCAAATTTACACTATTTTATTTTACAAAACTCTAGTTTATCAAAACATAAAATTACATTAATATTAATGGGTCCAAAATGAAGTTCCCATAAATGTGGATTGAAGATGTGGGAGTGGTTCATCAAGGACTTGGTATAAATACAACAATGTTGAAACTTCTAAGGCTGAGGTTATATGTTTTGGGACAAATGACTTTGTTTAATAGGTTGAAGTTAAGATTTATTTATTTCTTTTCCATATCTTGAGGCTTATTTTTTGTTTTTATATTTGTTTAATTTGCTCTACTAAGTATTAAGTATTTAACCAAGATCACATTAATAACATTGAAAACATAAATAAAATTAATGCAACATAAAATAACATCACTTTGAGATTGAATCAAGCCACAAAGTGAGAGATGAAAGTTAACAAGTGGGAAAACTATCAAATGGAGAAAAAATAAAAAATATATTAGAATAATTGTAATCAAATAAAATATAAGTATAATAGCAAGTGGAAGCTAATAGAAAGAGAGAAGAGTGGATTGAAGCCAAAATATAAATCACAAGATTGCTAGAGTAAAATTGTTGTAGAAGAGAGGAGGATAGGGTTATTTAGATCAAAAGAAATGATGAGGGAGTTAAAATAATATAATGACAAATTTACAAGGCCTATTTAGTGTGTGTTAGATGTTTTATTCTTAAGAAAGTGGAGAAAAGTGTGTGACATGTGGAGAGAGGAGTTATTTATGCAAGTAACTCTAAGAATACTACAAAAAGAAAAGAAAAAGGTTAGGGATGCCTTATAGATTTAGCTAAAAGTGAATTTATAAGAATAATAAATGAACACTTAAAAGAGACTTTAGGTAATAATAAATTAGCTTAAAAATTAAAGTAAACCAAAATAAGGTTAATCTTTAATCTCCAATACTCCCCCTTAAGTAAAATTCAGGGTTATAAAAGTGGAGAAAACCTATTACAAACAAGGGATTTGACATTACATAATACTCATCCTTAAGGAAAAATTCCTTAAAAAAGAGTCATAAAATTTTGACAAAGAAAGAATAAGAGAATATGCTTTTAAGAAAGATGAAAGAGTGTGATCATCAATAATTTCTAAGAAGCCTCTTCAAATAAGATGGTTTATCTAGAATGGAACAAAGACCAACAAGAAGGATAGATGATCCACTAAAACTTTTACAATAAAAAAATATTTCATGTTAAGTAAATAATAACAAAATATATGATCTACATACATTATAATGTAATAAAATTAAATATACAAAAGACAAGTTTAATACAAAATAACTTCCATCACAAAAAATGAAATCCTTTAAGAAAATGAATTTAATCAAAATAGAGAGATCCAATCAAAGCGTATTTCATTTGAAACAAAAACCAAGGAATGCCTAATAAAACAAGTTTATCCAAAAGGAGACAAAGAAGATGTGTTACTTTTAAAAGATATTCGACAAGAAATAATTAAATAATTTTCATAAGAAGACATATCAAAGTATCTATAAAATACATTATCTTTAGGTATCCAAATATTTTTTTACCTTAGAATTAAGTGTCTTAGTAGTTTCCCAACAATGCAAAGTGTTATGAGTGGATTTACCATAATATTTGCATATATGTAATTTCTAAAAGTTATGGATAGGATGTCCTTAATTTATATAATGTGCACAAAGTTTATTATTTGTAACTAAATAATGAGCATGATAAGCATTATATTTAAATAAATATGCATGATAGTCCTTTGGTGTGGAGGAAAATATAATCTAGATTCACATTAGAAGAAATTGAAGCATAAAAACCCATACATTTACAATTTTTATTAAAATTAAGAAAAAGAGATTCAATAATATAATTTTCATACTTACCAAGACTACCACCCAAGTAACTCATCGATTGCATGATTTTGAATCTAGGTTTGGTATAAAGAGTGTTCAAATGATTTTATTTAGAAAAAACATTTAAGTTAATCATTATGGGCATTATCAAGTGCAAAAGACACAAGTTTAAAATTTAAAGTGTCAAAAGAAGTTTTTAATTTTTTTTGTGTTCTCATGTAAATAGTTTTAAAGGGCTGTAATATTCAAATTTTTACATTGAAGTTTCTCGTTATGAGGAATAATTTCATCACTTTTAAATTTAAAAGTTTGTATAATGTAGTTAAATGCTAAAACATTGGCCAATTTAAAAGTCTTTATACTAATAATATATACTTGAAAAATTACCTTAATTAAAAATTAAATATGAAGAAATTTTTTCAAATATTATTAATTGAAATATTTTCAAATCATATTCAAATTACTATTAATCCCTTTTTTTAAAAAATGCCTTAAGGTTAATTACTTGTGTTTATGTTAAAAAAAGAAAAAGAAACTTAACCAAAAAAAAAAACATACTTTAAAAATTACACCTCACAATAAAAATTTTATGCATTTGAAAAAATAGTTATATTTTTTATTAGTAGAAAATTTTATAAACTTATAAAAGTAAGTCCACCCAATAAATGCCAAGATTTTAGGAAAATGATTAGTTTGGTTGATTTGAAGACTTATAAAACTTTTTTTTTTTTCAAATTGTTTATTTTTTTAATATTTTGAGATTATTAAAACAATATGTTAGAAATAACTTTAAAAAACTTAAGTATATTATGGCTAAGTGGTATTGATTTATTTTATATAGCTCATAAATAGAAAAATGAAATAGAACATGATCTAGCCATTTAATATAGTTCATTGTAGAGGTGAAAATATTGGCTAGCTTTACATTAGGTTCACCAAAACATACGTAATGAGATAGGATTAACCTAAAACTATCCTACCTAAGGATATAGACTTAGATAAGGTAAATCAAATAAATCCCATTGACACTTAATGAAATTGGGATATGATCAACAGATCCATAAAACCTAACAAGGTGATCACCTACAAAAAAATGTCAAGATAAAAAGTGCCAAAGCCTCCAGGAAATTAATGCAATGCAATATCCCTAAATAGGTATCTATTTATAAATTAACCAAATATCACAATTAAGAAATGTATGTAAAGGGAAGGATTATAAACATATTAAAATGGGCAAGAAATAATGGTAGGCTAATAGGGGCCTAGGCTACCTAAGATGGATAAATCGAAAGTTTAAATAATCTTATAGATACACTAAGATTAAGTTTAGAGATAATTTAAAAAAGTGATTTATTAATTAAAAAAATAACTATGTGACTTTTATCTATCAAAAGGAGATAACTGGGGTTAGAATATACTTACCTTGAACAAGACTTGTTGAGCCTCAATATCCCTCTTGGTCAATGGTGAATTGAAATATATTTTTATGGTTGTAAGGATCTCAATGGATAAATTAATATTTAGGTTAAAAGGACTCCTATTGCAGTCAAGATTCTACAATATAATATTTTCCCTCCAAGATAAGATCTAAGTAATAATTCCTTCAAAGTTAGACTTAGGGTGGAATTGCAAGCAATAACAATTGAAAATGAATGTTCCTCTCTATTGTATTAAAAAACTTTATTGTATTTATAATTATGAATGGCCATAATCCATATGGGATATTTAGATAATATTATTTCTAATTTGATTTAGTCCTAAATGGGCTAATTAACCTTGAACTAGGTCAATTAGATCAACCCAATTACGAAGCATGCACTAGAAAGTTTAGAACTACATTAATATAATCAATGTAGTTGGGATGGGACATATATGATTAGAACTACATCAAATCATTTGACATAGTAAGAAACTAAGTGTCTTGACATAGTTAGAGGATATCAAAAGGAAGGACATGACATAGGGGATCAAATATGGGGAAACTAGAATGTCTATAGGAATGATAAATAAATAACAATGTCTCTCATGAAACACAATTAGTATACCCAACCATTTATTGATGCACCCTTTAAGGATTGAACTTAGGGAGATTAAAAATTTATAGGCTGATGTAAAAGAGAAAGTGTAAATGAATGATAAATTTTAATAATACTGTGTGTATACAATATGTAATTAAAATACTATGGATTTCTATGCATGCATATTCATGGATATGAGCATAATTTGCAATGATAAGAAATACATAGATTGGGGTGATTTTATCAATGATGCTACTCAACAACAAATTGTCAATGTAGAAGCAACTATGACTTTATACATGACATTTTACTTGTATTCATTGACATCCCATAGAGTATACCTTGGACTCACTCAATTAGATAATTATGATGCATCCACTAGGGTATACAAATTTTATTCTCATTTAACACTAAAAAATGCAATAATCATTATAGATGGGTTAACATTGATCAATGAGGGTGGTATAGACATTAGTGGAAGATCTAAGAAAGAGGTTTTTTGATAAAGAAACAAACTTTATTTCATAGTATGGGAGATATGTCATTTATTTCTAAAAATTATCCTGCATAAGAGTTGAAGGATTTGATGGATTCCCCCTATAGTTGCCAAGGTTGGTGAATAAAACAATAATATTTATTGAGTTTTATAAAAATTGGTTGCAATACACATACAATATGAATAAAGGCATGTTTTGGGTGTATATCTTCCTATATCTATGGGCCACTTCACATGCAATCATGCCACAAACTCCTATAACATTAAATATTCAGTTTTTCAATTCATGATGTGTTATCATACAAGCTTATATTATTTTAATATAACAAGGTATATACTCAAGTTGGAATTCGTTCCTCCTAAAAAGATAAGCTATATTTTGAGGAATATTATGATATTATGAAAGGATATGTCTAATATATGACTTTAAAAAATGAAGAATCATTGGTTAGAATGTATCCTCTAGAAAATCTAAATACATGGGTACCGAAGAGCCATTCAATGTTAAAGCTAGTAAATCAGAGGGTAAGATATTTCAACTAAAAGGAAAAAAATAGATAAAGGTTTGATTTCATTAGAATAAATTTTTGATAAACATGATAGATATATAAAAATAAAGATCCAAAAAAAACCTCTAGGTCCACATGATTATGATAAAGTAACATTCATATGAAGGAAGAGTCGTGATATATAAACGTTGGGAAATGTTGTTACAAAAAGTAGTGTGTGAGGTTCATAGATTTATTAAAATTTTATAGAGACATATTTTCATAGTGATATGTATATTTAAAATCTTTCAAACCTAGAGTATTGGCATAATATTCCCTTTAATCTAGGTATCAACCCATTCAGGTAAAAAGTATGACACTATAATCTAAAACTTATATGGAATATTTATGAAGAGATAAATAAAAAAATTTAATGCAAGGATAATATTCCCAATTCATCACTCTAAATTATTTTATAATATCATTCCTATAATGAATAAGAATGGTGAAGTCAACATCTAAGTGAATTAATAGATTAGAATCAGGATTTCCTTGAGGGTAATTACCCCTCACCATCCAATAATTATATTTTTAAAGTTGTCACCAATTATGAAATGATGTCCATGATTGATGGTTTCTCAATATATAACCAATTTTAATTTTCTATAGAAGATTAGTATGAGATGGAATTTAAGACCCTTTTGGGAACACTTGCATACAAAAGGATTCATTTTGGTCTTATTAATTCTGGATCTACTTTATAGAGAGAATTGGACTTGGATTTAAATGATGTTAAAATAAAATCATAGTAATATACCTTGATGATCTAAAATTATTTTCAAAGAAAAGAGATGATCACTATGAACATTTGAAAATTATATTTGAAATATGTTGGGCTCATGGCATATCATTGAATCCAAAAAAGTCTATGTTTATAATATTTGTAGTAAATAAAGGTAAACTCTTGGAGTATGTGGTTTCCAATGAAGGCACTAATATTTATCTATAAAGGCTTGAATAAATTCAATAGTTTTCTCTACCAACTAGCAAACATGTAAAACATTCATTCTTTGGTATGGTAAACTTTCTAAGGAGATTTGTTCCTAATTTTTTATAATTATCAAGGCATATTATTTATATGATGAGATGAAATAAGTATTTCAAATGGAATGATGATGGAAATAAATATTTTTAAAAAACTAAATATTTTATTTCCAAGGCACATGTCTTAACTTGTACACACTTTGAAAAGACTTCATTACATATTGGTAATCTTTTAAATACACATTGTTAGCCATCTTAGTATAAAAAAATTAAGTAATCATGTCTCAATTTTCCTTCATGATTTATGGATTAAAATTTCATGAGATCAAGTACTTCTTTATTGAGAAATATTTATATGCTATGGTCAAAGCTATAAAAACATTTCAGCTTTTATATATTGAATTCACATAAAATTATGATGGTTACTGTTAAATCCAATTTGAATCAACATGAACTAGGTTCAAAGAGATGAGAATGGGTTTTAAAAGTGAAATAATATGATCTAGAGATAAATCCCACCAATTTGGTAATAATAAAATGTATTTAACAATTGATTACTGAAAGTGTTGATTCATAGAGAGAAGCGAACCATGAAGAAGAAACAAAAAGTTACTACAAACAGTATTAGTCTATTCTCTCAAGGAATGGTATTATGAAATTACCTACTTATTATCATATGGATAATTATTGGTGTACCTACAGTTTAATAAAAAATGGAAACTCAAGTTAAGGGCACCCAAATTTGTAATTTGGGATAACACTCCCTTTAATAAAGTGCTTGATGGGATGTTATTAAGATGTGTAGATAAAGAACAATAAAGGAGATTATTGGAGGTTTTAAATGATAAAGTTTTTGGTGCATTTTTTTCATTTTGTTTCACATCTTTAAAAATATTACAATCACACTAATATTGGCCAAAATTGTTTGAAAATATGTACAAGAATGGGTTTCAAAATGTGAGGTTTGTTAATGTTTTGTTGGTCGACCTAGACTCATAACATTATCCTTCTACCCTGTAGTTATTGAAGAATTTTTTTAATAATGGGGTTTAGATTTCATAGATAAATTTAATCCACATTCCAATATGGGACACACCCATTTTATATGAAAACTGATAACTTCACAAAGTGGGTAGAAGAAATAATAATAAGGTCTACCATTTTGAGGTTATTTGCAACTTCATGAAAGAGAGTATATTGGTCAAGATTGGGTTTCCATAAAGTATTGTTATGGAAAATGCCTCAAATATTTATTCAATTGAATTTATTAGATTATAATGTGGATATAGTATCTTAGTGTCACACTCTTTTGAATATAACCTTCAGGATAATGGATAAGTAGAATCTAGTAATAAGAACAACATAACTATAGTTTGAAATATAGTTGATGAGAGTCAAAGAACTTGGCACAATAAATTATATGACACTTTATGGGATACTTATATAAATATTAAAATAAGTCTCCTTTACAAATAATATATGACATAGATGTGATGATTCACATATCGATAGAGTTACCCATTCTATGTTAGCTCAAGCCATAAGGGATGATCAATTCAAGATTGTATTAGAAAAGAGGGTCATGTACTTCACTATATTTGAATAATATCAAGTGATGGCGATTGATAGGATCATAACTCATCAAAAAAAGTGAAATAAGTGTTTAATAATAAGGCAAGACAATGATATTTTTAAGTTGGATATTTGATTCTCCTTGGGATATAGGAAGAGAACTTGGGGGGAGTCATGGAAAATTTGAATCCCTATGGATTAGGATTTTTAATATCTAAAATTTATGTGGTGATAACATGTACTATTTGGAACATTGAGATGAAAATCACCTTCCATTACTTGTAAGTGCTCTAGGCTTTTGTTGTGTGTTTCTTTTTTTACTAATATTTCTTATTGCCTTTCTCATTCTATTTTTTTGAGATGACTCCAAAGCCTAATGGATAAATCACTAAGTCTTGAAACTAGAGGCTCTGAGAGACTATCATATATACTTCTCACAAGTCCATGTCCCTAGTTTGAGCCAACTATTGTTTCCAAATTTCATCAAGTAAATTTTTACCTAAAAATTGTAGCATTAGATAGATCAAGTAAATTGTAAGTGTTATAAGTTGTCAAAGTCTAAAAATTTAATGTCATAGATGGAAAATTAGATAAAATTTAAGTCTAAGGTAAAATTTTGGAAAATATTTTAATTAAAACATAGGCTATATTTTTTCACCTCATACATCCATAAAGCTAGGTTTTACTGACCTTTGAGATGCAGGGGATGTGAAAACACATCCAGACATTATGGACACTTTTTTGCATTCACTATGATACCCAACCATGTGGAGGTGGTAGATATAAATCCATATCTACCATAAAATATAGATGTGATTTCACATCTACCATGATCTCAAGGCCAAATAGACCCTAATGTGTGGGTACATCATGCTAATGCATGCAGGGTGGAAAAATCCAAGCCTAAAGTGCACTAATTTCCCCCAAAAATTATTTAAAAATTTCATGACTATCTTATTCTCTTCATTGTTTTTATTCAAATCTAGTTTTATCACACCTCTATAGTTATGGTACTTCATCATTCTCACCAAAAAAGATTGATTTTTAACAAACAATAATCAAAATATTCATAGCTCTGAGTACTCCACATTGGTGTGACTCTCAAAAATCTAACAATCATTTTTGACAATTTCTTCTCATAGGGAGATTCTTAGTGACCTAGGCACTCTGAAGTTCTAGATATTTTCCATTATCATTTGTTAATTGATCGAGATAAGTAAGTATTTTCATGGATATTGTATCCTAATTTTTCTCACTACATAATCATTTTTTATGTCCAAATTCACATATGAATTTTCAAACTCTTGCAAGAGTGGCCTTACAAATAGCCAAGTCAAAAAATATAAATATACATATATGGCTTATGAACCCATTTTGATGCTTGAAAGAAATATTATAGTTATTGGTAAGTCCTAAATAAGAGATGTGGACTTGTAAGAATTTCATATAAGGATTCTTGTAAATGAAAAAATGATGTTACATTGGTGGAAGAAAAATATCATCCCTATAAATCAATTTAAAATCCTTTACCAGTTCAAAAATAAGTTTCATAAAACAAGGGAGAGTGCACTGACATGCAAAAAAGGAAAAAAAAATGTAGAAGAGAAGTAGTTTAGCCTTCCATTATGACCATTTACTCAGGGGGACTCTAAGCAGAATATTTGTAGAAGATGATTTAAAGTGGAGATAGATCCCATGGATAAGTTGGTAGAAGTGTCATGGAAGATTCCTTGATGGCAACTAAGTTGTTAGAGGGAGGTAATATATGCTAAGCAGTTGATTAAATCTTTGGATACTTAATTTTTCTTAGCCATGTAGTTGATTTATATATATAAAATTAAAAAAAAAAATACTACCTATTTATATTTGGTGTTTATTTGTAGATACGGGTATCTCCTTTGGTGGGCTAAGTTTTAGTTTCCTTATGGTTGTTTAGCTGCAAATGTGTCATTGGTTGAGGAATCCCATTTGAGCTTAAATGTTTTATCTTTTATAAAAGGCTAAAGGACATTCTAAAACTTGTATTTTAACCTATTAAATAAAAATGTGAAAATAAAGCATATCTTTATATGCCTCACTAATCTTACCATATCCACAACCATGTTAAGATGTCACTTCATTTTCTATCTTGAAGAAACAAGGTCGGCAAAATAAAAAATCATGTAGTTAAAAATCATTATATAAGTAATCCATCTAAAAGTATTGAAAAAGATCAAACAACTTTCAAAACAAAAGAGCCAAAGATATCGAAAGGGTTGTAGTCTGACTAGTGAGGATTATGGTTGCTTATATGCATCCACCAGGATAAAATTCCGTCTATGTACATGACATAGATATTTAAGTGGTTAAGGACAAGATCATGCCCTAGATGATTTTGAATTCATGGATTCCCCTTACTCATGGTTGATTAACTGAAAGATCTCACTAATTTAGATGCATTCTTACTCTACTCATCATTGTAATCTGCTATATGTTTATTTCTAAAATATGGGTTGAGATGCTAACATTATATGTAATTCAATGTTTTCATGTGAATGTTGCTTATTTTGGCATGAAAAAACAAGAGCCAAAAATATCTGATCCTTATAAGCCATGAAATTTTAGAGAGAGTTATGAGTCTCTAAAGAGGTAAACAAATTTCACATTAATCTCATAATAAGAACCACATCTAAATAAAGAATTATTCTCAATTTTGGGATAAATATAAAAAATATATCAAAATATGTCCTCAATGGTTATGGTGATTTGTGTCTATGTGGCAGTAATGTGAAAAAACCCTTAATTTATCTAAAGGATTCCTCAAACTTTAATATAACCTGATTCAGGTGTAGCTTAGAAGTTAGATGAGCCCATATTGAAATTGAAGATACTTATTTTATTAATGCTGAAGCTTTGAGCAAAGAGGGTGGGAAGGCTTTAGCCATTTGGACCAAAGATAAGATCTATAGATCTCATATTTAATAACAATATTTTTATCATTTTTGGATAAATATGGTTTATTAATTATATTAAAATATTATATAGAAAAAGTATATTGATTTAGATACCTACAAAGCCTAGTATAGTGGAAGTCCTTGCATACATGAAATATTTAATGTGAAATGGTACCATCTACATAGAGGATTTGAATGATTGAAATGAGTACATGAAGAAATTAACCGAAGATTTACCTATTTGCTTTAGCCTATGTATAAATCATCACTTGAAAGATCAAAACAATGATGAGTGGGGTTACACCAAATTTAGTTAGAATGATGTCATGAGGGATCAATTTTTAGCATGGAGATTTATAATATGGAGGTAAGCACTCCTTCAATTTAGTTTCAATTAGATTCCCTAAGGAAAGCCTCCTAGGTTTTAGCCCCATATTAAAATTAAGTATAAAAAGTGGGTGGAAAAGGCAAATATTTATTTGGATATATTGGAACTAAATCCAAGAATGATTATTTTGAAGAATGGAAAGGGTATCATACCCTTTAGTTAGTTTGGACTCAATAACAAGAGACAATTTGAAGTGAATAATAGAAAAAGGAACCCTAGATAACTATATAAAGAGATCATCTCAACCCTTTGACCTTTTTATGTCATGAAAAATTCTTTGTCATTATGATTTGAAGTGTTAAAATCCATACCTTTTATTTTATCAACATTTACCTAAACACCATATGTATCACAAAAGGATGCTAATATATGTAGTTATCCCTAGATACATTCCTTTGAGTGGTACATAAAACTGATGTTGTCTACTTATAGAAGAATAAAAATAAAATTTTTGTATCAAAACAATCATCTATGCCTAAACAAATTGATATGTATTGGACAAAAAGTGTAGGGGAGAGAAGAAAACCCTGCATAACCCCAATGGTGCTTTGTAGCCAGTTTGTCTCACCTACATTCATGTGAAAAATATTAAAAAATGGACCCATAAAGTGTCTTAACTAGTGATATCACCAATTTACGAAGACCTAAAACTCTAAGTATATCTTTGAAAACATATCAAGCAATATCAAAGGCATTACGAAAGTCTAAAAACTAACAATAAAGAAATGGCAAGGTGATCAATAAACCTAACAAGGCTACTAATGACACAAAATACAAGGTGATGAATATAAAGGGACAATATATATAGGCATGGGGTTAAAAATATGCATGTTTGGTTAGGCACATTGTAAATTCTAGAGGCATAGTCAAACCAAGTTGATAGAAAAAATATAATACATATTGAATTTTTAGGAAGAAATACCCTCTAAAAATGTTTAGGGGTGAATCGATGTTGATGGAGAATGAATTTACACTTATTTTTTAGGTAGGACCTTTTTTAATTCTAATGATACTCATATATATTATTTTCATATGTTTATATTTATGTGGAGCCTTTTACATAACAATTTTGGTTAACTTATGGATATTCCTGAAATTGTAGTCAAACCAATAACTACGTGGGTAATGGCCAACATTAGGTTGGTGGGGTATATTGGTTGAATGTGGGAAAACATTTAAAGTTGAATAAATGATGGATTGGATGAAGTAGCTAGCATACTCAATTGGGTTATGGATAACATAGGCTAAAAGGATTCTTTTTTTGAGGATATTAGCATAGTTTTTCTATCAAAGTAGTCGTGTGATTGTGGTAGTTTCTTGAGGTTTAATAATGATACATATAAAAAGTGGAGAATTGAGTCCTAACATAAAGGATAAGAAACAATGATAAAAAAAGATGGAGGCAAAGAAAAGCATTGAATGTACATGACCTCTGATAGAAGATGCCTATTAAAAATAATGTAAGTATATAATAGAAGATCTTCCATAAAGATTAAATCTAGTGAACACACCAAAGCATGGAAATTGGATAAAACCATTGAGGATCACATGACCATATGATTTACCCAAACTAATCAAGTGTTTTCCACATAAAGATATTTTTTGGTTCAAAGAGTTACATTAAATGCACTAATTTATATATCCATTGATTGAGTCATCATAGGATCTAAAAATATGTCATATATAGTACATTTCATGCAAACAAATCAAGTATTGATGTAATCAACAAAGAGGATATCGAGTGGAACCTAGTGATATTTCTGGTTATATTTTAAAAAAAGAGACAAATATTTGAAATTGCATATGGTGAAGAGTATGGGAGAAAATAACATGCACCATTTAGAATATATTTATATAAGAAAATGTTCTCAATTAAACCCATAAGAATCTAGGAAGGACATATTTATCCTCCAAGCAGAGGATAAGGGCAAAATGGTATTGATATAAATATGAAATTTTACTATATCCCTTAGAATGAAGATGGCATGTTGGCATTTTTATTGATATTCAAAAGTAACCAATGAAAATAGGAAGTGTTTTTTCATCAACATCATGAGTTTTTGTGAAGAATATCTTATTTTTATTATGGATTAAATGTTCAATAGATCCTAGTTAGAATAATATTAAACCCCTACAACTCCATAATGTTCTTGGAATATAATGTTGGATTCTCAATGCTTGGCATTACAAGGAATAAGATAAAAAAAGGCCATTGATTAAATCAACTTGAAGGAAGTATATCCCCAATTGATACTCTACTATTGTCAATGACTACATCCCCTTATTCTTAACTGTAATAAATTTTAATCTGTTATTTATCAAATATACATACTAAATTCATGTGATATCATCAGTCATTTAAATATTTTTTAAATTACTATAAATATATTTTTTCGACCGAAGATTTTGAAGCCTATCTTGAAAGCTTATGAACCATATGGTAAGGAAATATCACGTACTTACTTTACCAACATTGAATGTAATATCCTCTTCAAAATAATTCTTCTATAAATTAATGTTAGTTATTTACTTTTGGTTTATGGTTGAACAAGCAACATGGACAATGGAAAAGGTTTCACTGACTCTTGATGGGGCACCTTGATAAAGAGGTGAATGCCACGTGTAATCATATAGTGTTATTTTTAAAGTAATGTTTAAATACCAACACATTGGTCATAATATTTTTTTGGGGAAGTGAAGGGTGTTTATAATTCATTTAAACTCAAAAGTATCATTTCTACATTGATAAATCTTTTCAGAGGAAAAGGGATATTTTATAATGAAGAGTACTATTTTATATTTATAAATAAATATTATAATAGTAAAAATATAATTCAATGATTAAATATTTAAGTAAATCTAAAAAAATACTTATATTAAACTACACATGAAAAAAAAAACTTATTGTATATTCATTTCATTTCTAAAATTTTCTTTAATTTTTGAATTTTCTTATTTTTAAAATAATTTTCAACACTTTTCCTAATTTATAATTTTTTATAAAATTTCTTATGAGTAGATTCCTTGGCATTGACAGTGTGTATGGGACCATGTTATATTAAATAATAGCATCTCCCTTTGTTTTTCTAATTCAAATTGAGGAGATGATTGATTATAGTGTCACAATTAGTTACAAAAAGAGATGATTGCCAATACTATATGCATCCCAACTATTTCAACTTTTTTGGACATGTCAAGTGTCATTAGATGTTGTAAATAGTCGATGAGCCTAACCAACACACACAAACTCCTAATGTGTGTTGGTCACTAGTGAATAGTCATCACCATCATCATTAATAATTATTGACTTAAACCATAGTGGGAAAATTAAACCACCTCAAACCATGGTCAGCTACTTGACCAATTTTCATGGTCATGTTTTACCTTAACCCACACAATCATAATTTCATAGTTAGTCAAGATTTCAATGAGTGGGTGAGAAACTTTCAAGGGTGGGAAGATTTAAATTTTCCATCAAATTAACTTCCTCAAATTGACAATTTTAGTTTGTATATGAAACAGTTTTGATCAAAGTGGTAATTCCACACCAAGGTTCGTGAGTTGAGAAGTGGTGATTGTGGTAGCTCGTGCTAGTCCTTCCTCTAAATTGCATTCCACTCTAGGTGCTTTCAGCTTAGATTCTTACATTTACTATTGTTTTCAAAAAAATTCTATCACAATATCATCTTTATTTTTCACATGAAGGTCTTCATTTATATAGTAGTAATGAAATTGCTAGTATAATAAACTATTTCTCTTACAAACCTAGATCAATGCCCTAGTTTGCATACTTGCGATAGAGAAATTAAATAAAGGCCCTTCGTATTCCTACCTTGGTATCCACACTCATGAAGCATTCAAACATCCACTCAAATTTCTTCCCACTCAATTCTATGTCTTTGGCCCTCTAAATCTTTTCATTCTCTTCATATGGAAAGCCCTAGATAATAATTATTTTATTCATATAAATCATTGATGCAAAGTCCAAACTAAGAGAAAAATATTGAATGTTTTGTTATTTCTAATAATCCAAAGACCCAAAATATAGGTGTTTACTTTGATGACCTATGCACTGATGCCATGCATAATTCTTTAATGACTTGTGCACTAATGCCACACATAACATGAATGTCAAATTTTAGACCCATTTCATGAACTCTATTTGCAACTGATTTGAATATTTTTCCCCTGATAGAAGAAGGCCAATGTATAGGATAAGGATTGGGATGCCCCCATTCATCAATAACATCATATCCTAGAGAAGTCACAAATATTCCACTCTCATGTCCTCTTCATTTTTCACAACAAAGTCTTCATTTCTATGATAATAACACATTTGCTAGTCTAATAAACTATTTCTTTTACATGATGCTTACACTGAAGCTTTTACCATATGGGGATCATATTTACATGTAAAAATCTTTCATTGCAGATGATGTCAAAAATTGGGTTGATTTCAAAATAGTTTGTAATGCAATGCCACTATAGATTGTTTGACGTACCCAATAAGTTTCACTAAATTATTATGATATATTCTTGAAAGTAGATTTACTTGGATTGAAATAAATATAACGTTAATGAGAAATTTGGGGTATTCATTCATATCAACATAGTTATTTTTAATGGTATCCATCATGAGCTTATCACACTCAAGAATTTGAGCTAATTTAAATAATTTTCATTACCCAATTGTCTACACCAAGAAGTTGTGCTAGTTTAGCATTAGACTTTAGTTGGATTACATGTGATCCATTTTTACACTTAGTACAATCATTTTTTTTGAAGATGATATAAGATATTCTATGAAATTTTAAATAGAACTTAAATGGTGAACCTAAATTTGTGAAAATTTGTGGTGCACAAAATAGTGTAGATTTATATAATGAAAAATTCTTAAATTAGCTCAAATAACTGTAGTATGGGTGATGACAATTCAATTACTAAATTAGACTACCAACTTTGCCTGCCATGAAAAATTTTATTCAACATTTCCCTTCTTATGATCCATGTGCAAATCACATTTACAAGATGATCCATGTTCAAATCTCACAAATGGCGTTATCTATGGAAAGCAAGCATAAAAACCTATATGGCATATTCTATTGATGAATTGAAATATTAAGTATATGAGGAGAAACATAAATATAAGGATAGTGAGTTGGTGTATAGTTTGTAAAGAAATTTTATTCTAAAATAGAATGGAAGAAAATCTGAGAGTCCCATACAAAATTCAAGTTTTCAAATTCATAGTGAAGAAAAAAGATAGCAAAATTTGAACTATAATTTAGGCTATAAGACTTTGAGACCACATAGAATTTATAATTAGAGTACATAAAACCTCAAATTAGATGCCACATAGAATTTATAATTAAAGCAAAAAAAAATTGAATATATTAATTTCCATATTTTAGTCTAGTGAAGCTGGTCATACATTTAACAAGCCAATAAAAAGTGATCTCTCTATGTATATATAATTGGATTTTCCATTAACAAATCATACATTGAATCCAATAGGCTTTTGATGTAAGTTAACATAAAATGCCATGGAAACATACAATTTGAGTACTGACATTGGTTTGTATAATGTGTGTTTATTTTCTTTCACAACATTTGGCCCATGAACACATTAGTATTATATCCTTGTCGAGTAACTATTATAAAAAAATTGGTCCCTCTATGAATAATTTAACAAGTGGAGTATAAGCATGCACTGTTGAAAATTATATGAAAACCTAAATATCATCTCTTCATTTTTATTTATATAACTTTGAATGTTCTCTAAATGTCCAAAATATTCTTTGTGTCTTTTCCTCGATTAGACCATATGACTATCCCCTCAATTTATGGGTCCTTTGTGCCTTTATTTTCACATTTTACTATCTTTTAAGGTCAACCCACATATATATATATGCCATTAAAGAGTGTGCATGCACATGCACATGCATGCACAGACATAATGATTTATCATTTATCATTTATATTATCATCAAACCCTATTATAAGTATGGTCTCTTATGCTTATTTTATCATGTATTATCAAGAGGTCTTACATTTAATCAAAGGAGTTATACATTGATTTAACTTTCTCCTTATATATCTAGTGCTAAGTGCTTGTATCAAATTAAGGTTCTATTAAGAACATGTAGTTGCATTGAATTATCTAGGATATGAGGTGAAACCCTTTATCTCATGGTTGAGATTCCACTCACATGCACATTATGGATCCATCTCACTATAGAGGCCCATAAAATACTTTTAAATTACTAGTGTTGAATGCTAATCTGATATTTTTCATATTGGTAGTTTGTGTGTTTATTTGCAATATGTCAATGTTTTTAGAACCCCTCTCTAGTTGACATTCCAATCACTTATGGAATTCCTTAATCCAACTTAGAGATGTAACAAGAATAGACTTAGATAAAGTTATAATTGAATTGAATGAAATTTTCAATCAGTCACCACCTTCTTGGGATACTCATGCAAATCATGTTGCCAAGATTTGGTGGAATACTAATAATGCTTTTACTTTGGATATATTAAAAGGCAATTGGTCACGTTGATAAATGGAAATGATGGATATAATTTTTAAGTCTAATCTCTTATCAGAATTAATTACTCCATATATGAAATATCATTGAATCCCATGATGAAAAGTTGGTTTGATATGTACTTTGATATAACTAGTTATGCAACATTCTTGCTAGAGAGATTCTTTTGTACATATCACCTTCTGATTAGATTTCAACTTTTAACATGGGAAAATCTTCATGATAATTGTGTACATTATGGAATTCTCTGGATTCAAATCCTAAATTAGATCTTGAACACATGTTATATGACCTTACATACTAAGAAGACATGTGGCAAATAAGTCATTTTCTAAAACCATCAAAAGAATCTGAGGATGATAGAAATGCTCATGATCATGATGGGTACTACTCCGATTAATTGTAAACAATTGACATTGGACAATGGTATAATTTTGTACATGTAATGAAGAAGAAGATTTTTGATCATGATAAATTTTTGTATAATTTTGTACATGTAATGAAGAATAAGATTTCATTTTGTTTCATAATTGTTTTCTATCTTCTCATAGGCCTCCCTAAAGTTAGTGGCCAAAAATTATGGTCCAATATTGGGAATTATGGTAGTGGTGATCTATGAGGAAATCACTTAAATAAAATTGGTGGCCTATTTTTCTACACTAAAGATCTAATAACTCAATATGGTTTATGCCCTGACCTTATTATGGGTGATAAGGTAACCTACCATTACAATTGAATGGGATAAATTACATCCAATATGGGTTTATATAATTAATAATGCAAAAAAATTGTACAAATTTTTCTTGTGTCATCTACTATCATTTCCTTTCACATGTTATCCATAAATACCAATATGTAAATGCCTCTAATTCAATACATCGAATGATTAGTTGATGGACAATGAGAATATCATGTGGGATTCTTAGCAATTTCACTTTTTTTACCCTCTCCTAATTCTATGGGCTTCATAACAAATTACCCTATTTTTAAAACCATATCTTTATTTTATGGGCTTCCTAGTAATTTTTCTTTTTTAAAACCCTTTCCTAAAGCTATGGCCTTCATAGTAAAATCACATTCCTAGGCTTAGCCCACATCCACACAGTTAGTGTGTGCCACTTAAGATCATCTATAAACATAACTACCTCATGCATGCACTATTTTTTGCATTTCTATGTTTTGATGCATTTATTTTTATATGTTTTATGTAGGGTTTTATATTGATTTCAATAAAAAAAAGTCCTCTAAAATATATGGAAATTTGTATTCACTCAATACAAAAATTCCATTTCTAATTCATTCAATGAAATGTTCTTCTTGTAAAATGTAATAGATGGTAAAACGGTGGGAAGAAATAACATGCCTTGAATTGCAGAAGCTAGGTGAGGGTCCATTTGATTCTAGTTCTATCAAGTGGGTCAATTTTCCTAATGTCAATGAGGAAGAATTATGGGTTTCTTGGGTTGAGAAGGATAGGGTTGACAAAATCATCAAAGGAGAATTGAGAAGGGCATTATTCCCTACAAATTTTTGTGTTTCACATTGTAAGATAAATTTAGTTTATTAGAAAGGTTATCAAGATCAACATAACCTCTGAATATGTCATGTGAATCACCTCATACTATAGATTGCAAGATGGTGTTTGTCTAGATGCTATTATGTTTCATTCATGTATTTTTTTATTTTACATGACTGTTTATTTGTTCACCATAATTGTGAAGGTACTAGTGTTCATATTGCTCTAATGGCTTTGGGGGAATTGATACCATAACAAAAGAAAAGTATTTAATTCCCAAGTTGGGGAAGGGTAGTCAACTAGGTCAAAATCATATAACGTGTAGTTTTCATTATCATTTCAACACATGAGGCATGGTTTGTAGACCCAATCATATGCTGCTCATATACAATCAAGTAGAAAACATGGATAATGGGCACAACTATTACCATGACCAATAATATGATCAATTCAGGGGTAATAAATGCTTTTTTGCTCCTCACATCATCCCATAACTTAATGGATGGGTTTATAGGCTAATATTTTTGGGAATGTCTGTTGATGTTATCCACCTTAAACATTAGGAGATGGTACATGACAAACTTGTATTATTTAGTGGTGAAATATAGAATGATGATTTATTGAGCAAGAATAACGTATACAATAGAGAGTGATTGATCAAGGAGGAAAAATACATGTACAATTTTGATAATGCAACAAGTGTTCAAGAGTGGGCACTGGTAAATCATGACAAGTGGTTTTTCTATCAGGGATAAAATAGGGGAGAGCTTGATGGGGATGGATAAATCCACTTCATCTTGGGAATCTAATTCCCACGCTAGCTGGAATGGTTGTTGAGATGTGGGAATCATATCTTATTAGTGATGGATGAAATATTTTGGATGACTAAAATGAAGGTATTATGCCAATGTTTGCTAGAGTAGTTGATAATATTAATTGTTTTGATGTTTATAATAATAGTAGTTGTTACAATGTTTTTATTGTTTCCTTGTACAATTCTAATTATACACACTGTTGGCATTTGATTCCAAACATGAAGGTGTACTTGTTGCATGGGGCATTATTTTTGGTCATGTATTGTTGACATAAGATAATGGATACACATTCTTCTTAAAATAGTACATTTGAAAGACATTAAATAGACAATTAGTGCCTTCATAATCGGTGATGTTGGTGTAGAGATAAAAACTATTAGGTACATTGTTGTTATTCCTACACACATCATGGACTTCATATTTATATGTTCATAGACACCATCTCCACATTATTCCATTTTATTGTGCAAAAATATTATGTTATTCAAGGATACATTCAAATTTGAGGTGTACTTATGCATTTGTCATGTTCATCGTGCATTATTGAAGAATTTATTAGCAAAGGTGAAAGACAATAATGTCAAACATCTAATGTTTTAGGACTTGGGGTTCATAATGCATAGTTGTGCCAATGAGGACATGGATATAGGGGATTATAGAAAGTTTTTAGAAAGATATATCTCCTCTTAGCTTGCCTTTATTGAATAGTGGGAACAATACTAGGCATACAAGGTTGGAATTTAGTTGTGATGTTATCAGACACTTACACATGCTAGGCAAGACACCAATGCATCTATAGAATCTTATCATTCTCATTTGAAATATCATTTACTAATCACAATAAGAAATTCTTCACATCACAAGGTAGATTAGTTGGTTCACCAATTAAAAACATCAGTTTACATATATTATTAGTGGCTACAGCTATGTAAGGACATTAGCTCCCATAAGAATTTAAAATTAGAAATATATGAAAATATTTCTTGGGTATGGGCTTTAAACATCCTAGATTATCATGTTACCTTTGATAATAATGACCCTCATACAACATGGGTACAAATTACTAAAGATAAGATGTTTCATGATCGTATCTTCAATGTAGCACCATTTATGTCAATGTGTAATTATTCATTTTCAATTCAAGGATATACTTATAAGCATGTGCTCAAGGTGGACCTAAAGAGAAAGATGACAACTCAGCTAGTTGTAGAGGATACATCTAGAATGCATGGTATTAATGAGAGCATCAACAACATTCATTTTGAGTACCATGTAATTTTTATTTCCCTTGCATACTATATGCATTGACAACTTCAAGGTGATTGTAGATTGTGTAATACATTTTCATTTCCTAGGTCAAGGACAATGGAGTTCACATTGAAAATGAGGGAGAAGGCATGGATTCTGAAGATTTTCACAACAAAATGCATGGTGTATAGGATATGGATATGTAAGGTTTAGGCCATGAACTAGAAGGTGTTGTAGCAAATCTGGTAGATGACACTGAAGTCCAGTTGAGGGGGGTTGATATTGTAAGTCTAGTAATTAGTTGTACTCATATCTTTTTTATATTTTTTAGCATTTCTAATTAGATGCTTCTCACTTCATGAATAGATCCCGTATAATACTGGAATTTATGATGTTGATGCCCTAATATGTGAAGCATGAGAGATATTTGATAGATGTTGTGTAGTGGACAGAAGCATAAAAACTATGTCATTATTTAAAAACTATATGTAATAGGTTTACAACAAGGCACAAAGTAGGGTGATATTGAATGCACAACACCCAATGCCTCATCCATTCCAAAGAGTGTAGGATGGGCATGGAAATTTCACCCATAGATAGAGAGACTTCATATAAAATATGAATAGACGTAGATATTAAATAATGTCATAAGATATGACACTTTTTCCAACCCCACCTCATAACAATCCAAAACAATAAGTCCTGGATGATGAGCTTAATAGGGTAGTGAAGTGAGATAGGGTGGACATAATGGAGATAATCCATCCCAACTACAACCCTTTGTAGGTTTCAGTGATAACACAACAATAATAAATGCATGTAACAACAGTAAATGCATGTAATGAAAAATAAAAACCTTTTTTCTTAAGGTGAATAGTTATCTTATACTACACACATGTTGTAACATATTACATATATGTACTTTATCTTAAAGGATTTTTTGAATGATATTTGAACCCTACCCAGAGAATGTGGTAAAGCTATCCATTGTTTTTAACATAAATCAAATTTATAAATATTATATAAATAAATAATGTTACTAAAATGATATAAGCGAAGAATTCAATAGTTTTAAGGTTCATTTGATTGGTTAGTAGATTTAGTACCTTTTACATGTTAGAAGAGTCTCTTTAGTCCTCTTTTTACAACTACTTTTTACATTAACTACCTTTTGATAACTACTTTTGCGATGGTAACATAACTGTTAACATGATCACAACTACTTTTTACATCATCACCAACCATTATTATGGTAACATAACTGTTACCATTATGAGAGTGTCCATACAAATGGAACAAAATATGTGTCTCATAATAGTATTTGAAATCATAAATCACATACAATAATCAAACAAAAATGTAATTTAGGATCACCAATTTAACCTCTTGTCTATATAGTAGAGTCAATGATTGAGTTAAGGAAAATCCTCTAGGTCATGTAAACTATGATAATAGATACTCGCTTACTCTCTTCATCAAATTTTACCATGTTAGATATAACCCAAATGCACCTTAGATATGTAACAATTTTTGGTTATGGCCTAAATTGTATCCTACAAATATTTAAGAAAAAATGAAAAATATTAAAAATCAATAAATAAATCATTCATTGATTATCAATAGGTGAATCACCCTTTTATCTTAACACACACTACTCTTCATTGAAAATTTTTTTGGATAGAATTTTGGCATTGTGTTGGTCATTTTGAAGGGGTTTGGAAGGTTTCTACAGCCAATCCTTCACCATGAAAAATCTCTTCTGTTATGGATTGTTCCACTAGGATAGCTACTCAGGATGATAAAATATAGGACAACAACTTCATGCTGACTTATACTTGCATGTAAAGCACATAATTTAATGTTATGTTTGTCCTTGAATGGTCCATCATTTCATAATATTTCCTTGGTTCTTCGGCTAGTGGCCTTCTTATTGATATAACTATCCCTTATAAAATTTAGATACACTTATTCAACTTAGTAGGCATATATCATGTCATTATCATCCACTCCTAACTCACTTCTTAACACTGGTCTCTCCTTACCATTGAATTCTCTCTACTAGCTCTCCATTACACATATCTCATAGGTTTCAAACATAAATATAAGAGGTAACTCTTAGGAATGTGTCTTATTATAATGAATTATCTCATATTACCCTATTTAATTTATTTTTTTTATCATTTCAGGTGTTCCATCCTAACTTATCATTCCATATTATACCCTAAGTTCACAAAGATTACATAAGGCTTGTAAGCTTTTTTTGGATAAACCTCTTTGCTTGGGACACTCCACAACTCACTTTGGAAAATTAAGTTCATATGATAACTAATGTAGAAGAATGGGGAGAAGTCTCCAATAGCATAATTGTCTGATTTCAAACCCAACTGGTCATAATGTACTTGATAATTTGATCTTCATGATTTTCATCTCTATTTCAAATCTTTCTCTTTTTGATGAAGTTTAAATAGTATATTTAAATATGTAACTATGTATTTTTATCCTCAAATCATTTATTGATATCGTTAACCTCTTTGTGGTGGTTGATAACTCATTCTCTATCTTTATAAATCCTTTCTTTGAGAACCTCCTTCTTATGCTTACACTAGCTTGTTACTATGCACTACCCTTTGGAATCCAAGAACTAAATCTTGATTTAGGTTTTAGGAGTTAAATATAAAAAATTTAATAGTATTAAATGATCCAAACGTACCTATCCATACCTCAAAGGAATCCAACACACTTTTGAACCCTTTTCCACTATCTAAGCACCCTTTTCCATTGTCTATGTAAAATAGGGTACACATTGTTATGAGAGGGTTTCCACATTCAAATCTCAATTAAATGTATTATAAACCCTATTGGGTTATAAAATAAGGTTCACCCACCTTTATATATCCTAAAACTCACCCTACATGTGACTCATTCACCTCTAATAATCCCTTACACCTTGTTTTGTCTATTGACTATGCATAACATTATGACCTAAAGGTCTGTAACTACCACAGAGATCATTTGATTCCTTTCAAACTCATTATAATGAATCAAATGGGTTCATAATATTTTTTATGATTGGAATCATCTCCTAAAACTGCCCATTCAATGTTTACATGGCCAAGATAATATTTAAAGTTTTATCTTCCTCATAATGGGGTTATGTCCTCAAGATAGAGTACACCTTGTTACAGGTGTTACAACATAATTATCTTCAAATCACACCCTCAATTATTATAAGACTTTACTAAACATTCTTATGTATTATAACACAACAAATTTTCATTATGATGGTTCTCATTCTTTCCTCTAATGTTATTCTCCACATTGAAATGTTTCTCCTTTATCTAGAACTGTGCTCAAGGTCCTTTGATTGTAAATAGGCATGTATTTTACTAATCTCTTTAGTTTGTCATGCCACCATTTTAGTATGCATTCCATTCACCCAATTATCTTTTCATTAACATTTGAACCTGTTCACCCAAGTATCTTTTCTCACAAGTTTCTTGAATTTATAATCATCTTACTCAACTACTCAAGGATCACAATGATCTTCATAATGAATCTTACTTATTTCATTTACTTAAAATAATTTGTCCAAAGCTTGATTTATTGACTATAATCACAATCCTACCAACCCTACAAATGTACATAGAATCCAAACACACATATATTGCCTTGAAGGCTCAATAAACAATATACATAAATATAAAGAAAAATACATTTGTCTTGAAGAAGGAACATCACCATTAACACTTAGTTTCATTTATGGGGTTAACAGTCATACAAAAATGGTCCATCAAAGGTAGACTATGTAAACAAGGTAAGGTTGGGTATGACTATGTCAAATGTTTCCAAGAATCCAATATGCATTCAAGAGGTTATGAGCACTTTCTAAAATTTACTTAGGATCTTAATATTTTCTAAATGTTGATAAGACAAAAAATTCAATGTCTTTATCCCTTCTCACACTCACGTATTCAATTTGTCTTGAAAAATATAATAGGGTGCTAGTATGTGTAGACGAGGTTCCTTTGTTCAAGTTGGCTATATATTATCACTTTCCATTACCTTCTATATAAACAACTAATATACTCCTTCAATGACCACTCTTATTTTATACATAATTATTTTAATCTAAACCATACACCACTTTGTGAGAAACAACCTTGCACTTTCAAATTGACTATCATAAGTGAAACAGGGTATAAGAACAAGGTTAACTCTTGTTGATGAGTTCCAATGAGGGTAGAGGGTAACTTTCCTTTCCTGACTCACTTAGAATGTCAATACTTAGTTCTATTCATATGTGACTATAAGGAATAAGTCTATGATTAATATTTTGAGGAAAGTTGATGTAGAGGCATGGGGAGAAGTTACCAAACCATCATCAACTTTCTTTGATTTTTCAAAAATCCACATTCTATGCTTAGTTTGCCCTATAAAGTCCCATATATCTATTAGGATCAAGACCATTTCAAATATTGTTTGTTTTATCCTAGAAACCTTTCCTTATATTGGATTAGATATGAAACCAGGTTAAATACTTAGATTACCTTCAATCTAGCAATATTACAAAATTTCACCAATTTTGGATGGTTGAAACTCATTTCAAACCCCAAACCTAATCTTATGGTTTTCATGCCCTGCATAGGCCTGAGAGGTCTTGAAATTCATTATATAAAGTTACACATCACTTAAAATGATGCACCTTCCATGTTAGGGTCTATTTTTAACTCCTCTAACTCTCAGAATAGGATATATCTCTTATACAATACATTTCTTGGCTACAACAATCAAATTACATTCAATTATGCATGTTTTCTTTGACTTTGTGTAGGTTTAGATTGCAAGTTCACACTTAGAAGAATTTTAAGGTCTCTAAAGGGTTCTATCATTCATTATTAATCTTTTACAAACAATATTACAACTCCTCAACACTTATTCATACCTCTCTTTATTCTTTAAACACTTCTTGGCTATTTGTATAACCCAAAATAGGGCATACATAACTGTATATGATTGTCACTTATTTATCTTCAAACATATCCTTCTCATGGACTGTTATAAAATATTTATCATTGTTTCAACACATTAAATAGTATTTTAAATCACCCTCTATTCCTTCTTTCAAACAAATTATCCTTTCAATCCCTTCCAAATAGGGTGCATATAGTATGCTCAAAATTTCTTTTATTGTGAACAAGGTGAGGACTGTGTAACACAATTTGATCCTTCGATCAAGGAACTAAGCAACACATGCTTGGTATCTACCATATACACACTATTGAATATCACCATATTTTATACCACTTACCTCACTAGAGCAACTAATTCTTGCATACCTTGGATGGTCAATACTGTGAATAGGGGTGTAATAATAAACTACTCTCTCTAAGTTTCCTAATTTGAAATGTTTACCAATCACTTCAGAAACCTATAAGGCTCTTTTAAAATTCAAATATAATATACCACAAATGATTTTCTCCCTCTAAAATAATGATATATTTAAATCATGATTTTTTTACCATACTCAGTAGTCCTTAACCTACGGATTACACACCAACATGAAAATGGTCATGGCCTCAAGGGCTTGTTCAAAGTAACAAGAAATTGGTTAAATCATATAAATCTAAATAATAACTAATATATCAAGACATATTTATATATTCATAACATGATGCTCTATTACAATACAATCCTATCTTGGACTTGATGTACTTCTTGAGGAGTTTGCTTTTCATTCATATTCAATAGTTAAGCAAAATGATTAACTATATTTTATGAATTACTTTTGTAAATTATCACCAATTAATTTATATAATTGCATTTTAGGTGGAATTAATATGACATGGGGAGTGTTATAAAAATGTGAGAGGAATTCCATAAATTCATATGGAATAAATCAAATGTACTAGAGTAACTCAATATAGAATGGTAAACATTGCATCAAATCTCACGTGTGGTGGTTGAGTACATGTATTAGAGGAGGCTTGGAACCAAAAAAAATTTCAAGTAAACTGATGGATTACAATGGGTGAATGTTCTCCTACATTATAACATGGCATAGCCTTCTTACCATGTTCTAATGGTGAGCTATGAGTACACGACATTCATAGACAAGCTTGATCATGATTTTTACATACAATGGTCATATGAAAGGTCATAGTATGATGAAATTTTTATTGATGAATGGGGTACTCCTAGTGCCATTCTGGTGTATTTGAGGCCCTTCTTAGATAAGTTCTTGCCAATGAAGGTGTCTAATGATCTGGATGTCTATGTGCATCCAGATCAAGTATCGAATATATTCATTTGTGTCAAACTAACATTTAAATTATGTTTCAAACTATATAGTGTTTGAAATAACCTCTTTAAGGCCTCCTCTCTTTATTTGGCGAAAGCATATGTAGCATTGTAGAAGAGATACACAATCTCCCATAACATAGATTTTCCTCTCATATAACTATGCCGAAGTATTTCAATAACGAAACAATTATTTTTTTACACACATGTTATAGAGGATGAAATTGATGGTGACTAAAATTCATCAAATGAAAGTGATGGATCGAAAATTCAAGAGAGTAATTTTATAAAAATATGTTTCAATATTGATGAACAATTTAATTTATTTCTAAATAAAGTGCATATTTGTATATTCCATATTTATTGCTATTCTTGATGTTGATGTTAGTTGGTATTTTTGATGTTGATTGATGTAGATAATAAGCTACTTATCTCACACTTTGACTTGTTATCGATTGTATTTCTTTGAAAAATTTCACTAATTCATTGTTTACTATGTGGTTTATGGTTCTTCAACATATCTGTAGATTCAAGGTATCTAAACATGCTCTTTGACTATGTTTTTAGGACCCAAGGGCATTCATGTAGGGTTCAAAAAGGATTTTCAAGTTTTATAAGGTCTATATGGTTACAAGACACCATTTAATCAATTATATTTCTAGTTTGATCCTCCATTCAACTTTTCTATCAAGATCTTTGCCTCATTGTACATTCAGACTCTGTCAACAGGGTTTTTCTAGGCTCTATCTCAAGGTTTTTATTTCACACAAATGTTTATAAATGTTGTCAAACATTGAAAAGACTTTGAAGAAAATCCTTATAACTTTCTAAATGTTGGATTCTATTTCTTAATCTTGATTTCCATTAAACTATCCATGCTATTGCCTCTTTTGTACACACAGTCTCCATTTATTAAATCTAAAAGTGACTTCCTATGAGTTTATATTCATGGTTTTCTAAATATCATTAGTTTTTTAATATTATGAAGGCTCTCCAGGCTTGGTTTCAATATAAAATAGCTTTTTGAAACACTTTATCCTCACTAGAACACTCTTATACTCCTCTTGATAACTTCCTGGACTCTTTTATTTGCACAATGACTAATTAGAGGTCTATAAGTGTTCTCCTCAAGTTTTAGATCATTGAAGGGATTTACCAACTCTATCTAAAGGAGATAGGTCCAAATACACTTTGTGACATCTGTCAAAATAGTTCCCAACTCATTTTATATCTCAATTAACTTTTTTCTACTATAATTTAATACTTACAACTTGAGTATTCTCTTTCTAAAAGGATCGTGTCATCCTCAAACTAGTTAACATAAAAATTAACAACATGAATGGTCTCACATAAATTTAATAACATAAAAAAGGACTCAACAGATTCAAACTAAATTTCAAAGATCAATAAACTATGAATTTTTCCCCTTGAGAAAATAATAAGTAGTCAAATTTTATTTTATGCATAGAAATACGGTTGCAGACCTATTGTTAAAACTTGAAGTCACCATTCATATTGTTTTGGGTTTCGAGCACTTTTTTTTTTGATTACACATGAAAAATTGATCATAAAACCAAAATTGAATTTTTTTTGAAACAAATGTAACTACTTAAAGTACCTATCAACAGTTATTTTCAAGACATTTGACACCTTAGCATAAGATCCATGGTTGACTATTCATACAAGTGACCTATGCATATATTTAAATGTGTTTATGATGTAATTTTTATTATTTACAAATGATTTTATGTTATCTGATGTTGATGTTAGTTGATATTTATTTGTGATGTTAGTTGATGTAATGAATAAATAAGGAATTTAGCCATGTAAGTTGATGTTATTGAGTTGTATTGAGTTGTTTTGAATCATATATATTGCCCTTGAAGGACCTTAAAGCCATGTATTTATTCATATTTATGTGGAGTTGCAGGTTGTTGAATGATTGGTAGAGACAACCAATTTAAGGTTGTAGGTTACAATTGTAAAAGGAAGATATTGGAATGTTTGGTTATAGATCAAAGTTGGAGTTTAGTGTGGTAAACATCATTGTATAGGTTGAGAAAGTACAAACCTTTGAAGAGTTATGATAATATAAGTGACAAGTTGAGACTGAGAGTAAAATGGACCATTGAGAGTAACAAGTTGATGATTGAGAGATGAATGTGTGGTTCATGTAGAGGGGCATATTTTTTATTTTAATACAAGAGAGGTAATGAGCTTTTATTCATAGTTTACAAAAGGATTGACTTTGTTACACAGTCCATAACCCCTATTTTGGTAGATGTTGGAATGGATATACATTAGGAGAGAGGTAAGATCATCATGCTAGTAATTTATTGATGTGAATAACTAGGAGAGAAGATATTAATGATAATTATTGAAAGAAAGAGACCCCAAAATGGGAGATGACAATATATAGGCTTTGTTTCTATACTTGCATTATTGTTTCATGACTAAAAGGACTGATCTTTGAGAGAATTCATATGATCAGTGAGTTCTTGGATTTTAAAATGTGTTGGGAAGTTCAATGAGAAGGTTTGAAGTGGTTTATAATCTCTATTTAGTTAAAACATTGTTATTAGTTGTCTAATAGGCACACAATTCTATAAGAAACCCTTGTAATCTGCACAGTCGAAGGAAAATTAAGTTAGAACATGTGAATAAAGGATTGGATTTTGGTTTTCAAAGGTTAGACGAGTTGCATTAGGGTAAGACCATATTTATGCATTCAAGACATACATACCATATTTTATGAATATTTATAAATAATCCAACCTATATGTTATAGGATCAAACAAGTTTGCAATTAATAAAAAAATTCCTGGCCCCAAAAATACCTATAAACTATGTAATTACCACTCATTTTTTCTTATTTTATATTTAAAAATAGAAAATAAGCCACATGATTAGAGGAAGATACAAAAATAGGTTAGGAATCCACTTGAGGGACTTTAAAATCCATGATGACATAGTCCATATACTTATCAATAATATGACATACCAAATTTTCATAAGAAGTCAATTTGTATTTTTTTGGTTAAACAACTTCTGAACATAGTCATCCACTCATTCATAAAGGACTTAAATACAGAAGATGAAGTAAGAAACTGGTGGAAAATAAACATTTATTTTATAAATTAAATGGTGAATAGGAATGTGTTTCAATTTATTTCCATCCAAAGTCATAAACATACATCATGTAATACTAGACACATAAGTCATTGCACATAACTAATTATCATTATTTATGTATGGAATACCACATCTATTGGGAGACATCCCATTATCTTGTGTAAATAAGATATCAAATTCCACCTTAAAAATATGTAGCTTTTGTTCATATATGATAACTATTCCTTCATTCTTCATTTGCATGGCCCATACAGTCTCCACCCTTACATCACATAGTTCTTTTGTGTAGGCATCGGTAGCTTGTAGATTGATAAACTTTATTTTAGCATGCATCTTCTCATCCCTCAGTGTGAGAAGTACATGGTAAAACTTCTCAACCTCTCTAGTCTTATCAACCAATGTAGTTTATAACTTGATAACCTTTACCCTTGTATCATCAAAAAGTTCAGTACAAAATTGGTTTTCCCTCTCGAGTGATTATTTTTGCAATCGCTAGTGACAGTTGTAAACCAAGATGTTATTTTTTTACCATTACATTTGGGGATATCAACCTTGTGATAAGTTCTTCCATGTCATTGGGAAATTAGGTAGCCACATTCTCTTCTAGATTTAGGATTTCATCTATAAAAAATATGATACATGTGAAAGTCAATGATATCATTCAATATTTTCAGCATTGAAAAGCTAAAAAAACTAGACATAAATGAGGGTTCATGACATTATTCAAAAGATAAGAACATCTAAATTTTTTATAATTACGAATAGTTTCCTTACACACAAAGAGTTTTCTAACTTAAATGAAAATAATGAAATCATTATATTGGAATATGAAATATTTACCTATGGCATGGTCATTCTAATGTATTGGAGTGTTGCCTCATTCCCTCTCACCCCTCCTCCCCTACCTTGAACCATAGGCCATAGTCATGATAGTTATTGTGTTGATTACATAAATAGACAAACACATGATATGAGACAAATAAATGTTAGAGAGATAAGCCATGCATATAAATATTATATTCCACTCCTTGCTACTATGGTTACTTTTATATAAACATAGAGACATGTAAACATGTGAAATTTATCACCAACATGTGAAATAATGAAAGGAGAATAAGGTATACATGTGAATATGATAGATCACTAGTAAAAAATGTCACATACCATACATGTAAAAAATATATGATGAGTACATGGGAGAAACATTGCATCATTGAAACATGCATGACTATGCAATACATCGATAAATGAAAATTAACCACCAAACCATTGCTTGAATCACACATAAACAAAAAATAATTATCCAGCACAAACCAAAAAGAAAAAACTTGTATTCAAATCTCTTTTCCAAATAATATGATTGACCACACATCAAACATGCCATACATATTATGACAAAATGTATGTATATAAATGATAGTGTCCAATAAAATAGCTGCAAGGAAATATTGATGTTCATGTTGTGGCCTTTAGGCCTCTGGAAATGGATAGAAAAGTAGAAGTGGTCAATGACATGAATACACACATATGCATGTCACCCTGGACACCTACATTTGAAAATGTACAGTTTACAAATCTTGACAAAATGCAAGAATAAGATACCAACATGCAGAATAAACTTGTTAGTTTTGGTAAATAAGAAGTAACTATCATACCTCCTAAACATGGTCCATCCATGCTTATGACTTCACTAACTCATCTTCCCCAAAAGCTTATATGAAATAATAATATACATTACTATCAAAATATGTAATGGTAGGGGTAAAAGAAATGTATAAGGAATAAATAAGAGTGCATATAATACATAGTCATTGTAAGAAGTATAATATCAATTTGTGAGGTAACCTGTCATACACACTTTCATTTGTTACTCCCCTCGAAAAATATATCTACCATTCTATAAATGCATTTCTCTCAAAGTAATGTGTTCCTCATCACTCAAATGGGCTTGAGAGTCATCCCATTGTAATCAGGATGGTGATTGTTGTAGAAATATTAATGTTAATATTGAGTAAGCTAAATGGAACTTAACATTAAATTCATGAAAACTAATGAACATAATGCATTTAAATTAAGGTCATTATTGTAATCACCTTGATGTTACTCCACCCATTCTCTTTCTCACTTCATTTTTTAATGATATTCTCTTCACTGAATGTAGGCTTCCCTTCTCCATGCCAAGTTTTCACTCAAATCATATGCAACCATCTTGTCGTTGATAGAATTCAAGGCTATCTTACTGAGATAACATAACTCAGACACATCCTCCCTAACAATCTATGATATTTCTAGACTATATCTCTTGTTGATGCTCTAATTTTTTAAGAGTTAGTCTATTGGCCTCCTTTTTGTTTGCCTTTTGTTGATTTCTCTTGCCTTAGGTGTATATTTCCCACTTCTGGCACACCGAGGGGGCCTCCTTAGAATGGGTTTTCAACCATGAATCTTATGATGATTAGTTTTAATTTTATCTCATAACCAAAATGGATAGCCACCATAAGCTCTAAATGTGTCACATGGGCTCAACAGGCAAAGGTGCACATTCTGCCTTGCAATACCCCAATCCTAGATTCTCTACTCTCTTATGTATTGTCATTCAACAACAAAGAGATGTAAGGTTAAAATCATAAATAAATAAACAAAATATAACATCATCAAACACAATATAATGTTAAAATCATAAAATAATAAACATAAGATAATGTCATCAAAGACAATCAAATATTCTTACAGCATTTGGTTCTTCCTCCATTTCAGATTGTGAATCATCTAGAAGCCAATCATCATCATCGTCATCATCAAAATCCTCATAATCACTATCATTTAGGTCATATGACTCTACCTCCTCCTTCCACACACACACACACACACACACACACACACACACACACACACACACACACACACACACACACACACACATGAGTTCAACTCCAAACATATATGGAATAACAAACATGGGGCTATAAGCATGTCAAATGAAAGGGAGACTAGAAAAAATATGCATGTTTGTAGGGATGAAGTAATTGTGTAGGTAACTATCAACCAGATCCATGTGGCTTTGATCCACCCCTTCTAACTAAAACATAAAATAAAAATAACATAGGAAAAAACATGGCATATCAAGAGAATTCTAATATTGATTATTGTAAGAGGGAACAAAGAAACATTATTTAACATGAGGAGCAATCAAACATTTAAGGTAGCCAAAGGTTCCCATACATCTCTTGGGAAACAATCATTGGATGCTTCAGGGACACCTTATTCACCTTCACTCTACTCCACCCCCTCTTCCTTTAGTATTAAAAAAGATATAACATATACAAATAAGGATGCATGGTTCACAATTATTAAGCATGGAAAATGAAAGATAGAGTACAAATAATATGCACTTTTATAGGGATGGAGTCATTATGCAGGTGGATATTAGCCACATCCATGTGGATCTAGTCCACCCATCTCAACTAAAACACAAAACAAAAACAACATAGAAGAATACATGATGTGTTAGTCAAAGGTACTCTAATTTTGATTGTTGTAAGAGGGAAGAAAGAAACATTATTTAACATGAAAAGTAATAAAACATTGAGGGCAGCCAAAGGTTCCCATACATCTCTTGAGAAATAGTCATTGGGTTCTTTGAGGACACTCTCTTCACCTTTACGTTGCTCCACCCCCTCCTCCTATAGTATTAAAAAAGGGAAATGTAACAAATCAAAAGAGGGATGTATGGTTTGAAAATATTGAGCATTTTACATATGCGGTAAGGATATTAAAACAAGTAATTAAAATACACAAACCATCAATGAAATTACCTATGTTATCCCCTTGTTTACATCTTTATTCAATAAAGATTCTATCTCGCACTAAGATTTCACCCCTGGTTGTTCATGGGAAGGGGATGCTTGTCTCATAACAGTGGGAATACCATCCCCAATTGTTGATCCTCCATATAGTTTCCTCCTTCAATCTCTGAGGGGGCGAGAGGAATGTCTAAACTGAGCAGTTGTATGCAATAAGGACTTTTGACCAACTTCTTTTTCCTAACACAATGCATGTCACAATATATTAGCATCAACAAAAAAATAATATGACTCAAATTCACATTCGAGTATAGTAGCTGAAAATGTATACTACTTGTTCATTCTCAGCTTAAAGTTCTTTGAGATAATTGCCTAATTCCCACTCATCCATCTTAAATCTACAGCGGTTAACATTCATAGTATTTTTTGCCAGAAAACAACTTGCATTCAAACAAGTTAAGAATATGATTTGCAACACTAAACCTTACAAATGAAATGCTTCTAGAAATCACCATAAAGGTTGCCATGAGAATACAATGGTGTGCCAACAATCAGAGTAATATGACTAGTTGGCAACGTAACATATCAGTGAAGGAATAATTAGGCCAACTACTATTCATGAAATTGACACCATATATTCAAAGTATATATTACGAGCCTTCAACAAGGAAATATACATATGATAAGGCATTACATTTTGTATAGATACTGTAACGTTCCAATGTAGAGATTGTCTTTTCACATTATACAAACTTGACATACCAATTCATTTAGAAATAATCTATATAATATGGCAAAGCCTCATATGGTGATTCAAGGATAAGATAAACAAACCTTTTCATGTACTAGATGAGATAGACAAAATGTAATGGAAACATTACATTTTAAAAACTTTAAAAGAACCAAAACATGTGTATTGTGAATTTTAAAGGTTATCAATAATAATTTTGAAGCCTAGAATATCAAGTCCATGGAGATTTTATGCAAAAAAATTAGTTTCAATTGTAGCTTCTATGAAATATGTTGATGGAAATATTTAATAAGCTCACTAAACATTCTGAATGAAGAAGTCAACAATAATAAGTATACATTACAAAGTACAATGGGAGTACTGCAAACACAAACATGGATTCACACACTCTGACTTTGTGGAAGTCTACACAAACACATGAAATATAATAAGAACAAAAAATTTAATTTACTTAAAAACACACAAACATGATGACCCCATCACAAACAATAGAGTATATTTAGGCACTTGCAAGCATAAATACATAGGAAATGGTGAATAAACACACAATAATTTAAAATAGAGATCAAGAAATTAAAGCATGGAAAATACTATAAGGATTCTTATACATCCTATAATGGGAATACAACAAACATGGATTCACACACTCTTACTTTGTGGAAGTCTACACAAACACATGAAATATGATAAGTGTAACACTTTCAATGTACTTAAAAGCATACATACATGATGACCCCATCACAAAAAATATAGTACATTTAGGCAGTTGCAAGCATAAATACACATGAAATGGTGACTAAAAGCACATGAATTAAAAATAGAGGTCAAGATATTAAAGCTTGGAAAATACTAGAGAGGCTCCTATACCCCATGTTCTTACCTGTTGAACAACTCTCTTAATTTAAATTCATATTGCATATGACCGTACTTATAAGAGCTTGTCCTTATGTATACAAATAACTTATAAATAAAGACAAAATCTTGGGTGAACTTAACCTTATGTATAGTGGGCCTCTACCAAGGAGAAATACAGCCCAAGAAATAGTAGGTATATGTAATTGAAGACATATGTCCTTTTAAAGGATTTATTACAATTTTTCCTACTTTTATTTTCATTTTCATCTAAATAATTTATGCAAAGGAGGCTTATGAACATACTATGAATGTGTTTATCTAAAGCATTTTCCTTTTTCCGCATATTTATTTGTTCTTCCTATGTTTTGGATTTTATCTGTGTTAATAAGTTATGGATTTGATTTTTTTCATATTTATAAAAAACTCTAGGATTTCTTTCCTTGTTCATCTTATTCAATGACCACTTGTCCATTTGTGATCACAAATATGAATGAATCTATCCTAAATATGTTAGGGATTCAATTTTATGCAGGGTCATATGTACCATTATGTTTAATGCAAGGTCATATGCACTGCGATTTTGATAAGGTAACATTGAGATTTACTTTCTTTTATCCTTTAAAATGACCGTTTATTAAAGGATATTCTGTGTTTGAACAATACAACTCTGTTTCCTATGAAAAGGAGGATTGAGTAAGTGTTTTTTATGGGAAGAATAACTTGTAAACTACGTGGAAACTCAAGAGTAGTGGTTATAAACATATTTCCTATTCTCTAAGGTGTTTGCAGAGTTTTAAGTTCATAAACACAGTTCACAATCATGTAGACCACTGTGTGTTTAGACACAGTCTATAGAGAAGCAAGGGTAACCTTGAACAAGGGCATGCAGAACCCTCAGACGGAATGAAACGGTCACTTGACTCTGTGAAAATGAGAACACCTTACATAATTTACCTCGATGTTTGACTGGTGCAAAACTTGGTATTAAACATTGGCTCCTCTGATCTTGTTCAGACCGCCTCTGCTTGAGCTATCTCCCTCCACCTTGGATCCAATAACGAGTGAATGGTGAAGGACATTTGTTTGACCTTTAGGCTTGGCATTACCTAGTTAACAATAAGCCATAGGAGATTAAGGCAATACTAAAAAGACGTGATTATCAACGTGTTAGGGCATGATAATCCGACATTACCATCAGCTGATTCCCCTGCCATGCCGGGTCCATGCCACGTGACAAGTTCAGTAACACCTGTGCAGTCATGGTTCATTGTTGGGTCGACGGTGATCATCGATTGGCGGTGAAGTTTGTGGTGACCGCGGTGGAGATTGTTAGAACGAAGTGAAGCGTTAAGCATCTATTTAATTGTGGTTTTGACTGGTTTAACTGCTGTTAATCATAAGCGGAGACCGATCCCCCAACGACCACCGATGACCAGGCCCCGATGATCGACTACGACCATCCCGTGTTGGGAGTCGGTGTGTGCTGGTTAAGCTTTACCGTAAATAACCCTTTTGAAAGACAAAACGTTGATGATGCAATTTACTACTCGTTACTCGCATGAGCTATGAATTTTTTGTAGCCCTGTAATGGCTCTCTAAGAGAAAAAAGAATTGCATGTATTATTATTTTTTCCTCGAGAAAATTACAGAGCTAAATGGCCTTTAAAATCTTGACAGGTGGCCTAATGAGTGCTGTGCTGAAAACTAATCAATGCTATCATAGCTTTCAAGCGCGCCGTATTATGTCAAGATATATACATTAAATATCTTTTAGTTCATCCGAGGAGGAATGCTCTGAAAATTTCTAAAGAAGTTGTGGGGATCCACCTGCGTTTTGGACTTCACAAGCCTGTCGAAAGTTCCATGGAAATACTTGTCACCCCAAGCTCTCGCCTCTTCAACACTTGCACTCCCATTGAAGGCACTTTCGAGATCAAGGTCGAGAAAATTCACATACGCAGCGCTGGGAGAGTGGGAAACATAAGGCTCCATGTACCTGTAAAGCTTCCTCATCCATTCAATGTAGTGATCATGCTTACTGATATCTGTCCAAGTTACTTCATACTGTATGTCGAACAATGTCCCTGCCCGCTGTGGAAAGGACGTTGCAGACGAAGGAATTCTATTGAGTATTCCTCCCAGAGGAGAGAAAATTGCATCCGCACTCACCTCTTCTTCCATTATGGACCATAGACCTCTTAACGCAGATTTGGGCAGAGGGGATTTTCCGAAATCTGACTCTTATTTTAAAGTAGGTCTGGTTTGTATAAAACAGGTTAGTCAATTGGCTGACGTCGGTGTTGTCAAAGTTGGCTATCGGCTCTATCCATTTCATTTCTTCACAATCGTCGGTTGTCATTACCAGCACTAGAAAGACCTTAGCAATTTTAGTCAGGAGATTCTTCTTACGCCCCAGGTAGATTCCATGGAACGAGGCTCTGATGTCTTTGCCATCAGTATCGTTCACTTTGATGGCGAAGAACTGTACTCGCATGAACAGGTCTTCCTCAATGTGAGGACCAACATATTGCCATCTATGCACTGTATCAGTCACATTGTCGCTGCCGGTTTTTAACACCGTGAAGGCCGTGAGAATCGAAGGCACGCTCACGAGCTTGATTTTCCAGGCAAAAACAACACCCCAGCTGCCGCCGCCGCCTCCTCTCAATGCCCAAAACACACATTTTAATTATATAATATATATATTTTAATTATATAATATATATTAATAGTAATATAATATTAAAATATACTTTATTAAAATATACTTTATTAAATAATAAATTATTATTATTATTATTATTATTATTATTATTATTATTATTATTATTATTATAATATTAGAGTATAGTATAATTATAGAATATATAATATAATATTATAATAATATTATATACATAATTAAAAATATATAATTATCTAATATTATTAATAATAATATAATATGTTAAAATTATATAATATAATAAAATAAACCTATTTTTAATATATATTATTGTTTACTAATTCCTTGTTGATTTGGAACAGATTTTGTCCTTTACTCGTTTTGTGTGTGTGTGTGTGTGTGTGTGTGTGTGTGTGTGTGTGTGTGTGTGTGTGTGTGTGTATATATATATATATATATATGAAGAGTTGTTTAGGTTACACTTTCTTTATCTCTCACCATCACCCCTTGGCTTAGTTTGAAAACTTTCATCACTTTCATGTTTTCTACGACTTTACCCTTCCCCACCACTTTGTTAATACTCAAGTTCATTGTGAAACAAAACATCTCCTTTCGACATAACTCATTGCCATGTTGTATTAAACAACACACTATATCATTTTACACTATCTCCTCCACTAGAATATCTAATTATTATCATTTAACACTTCACATATAACAAGGGGAGACATGGTCAATAGTAATGGGTTTGTACGACTTCTAATTTACACTATTTTATTTTACAAAAATCTAGTTTATCAAAAGATAAAATGACATCAATGGTAATGGGTCCACAATGAAGTTCCCAAAAATGTGGATTGAAGATGTGGGAGTCGTTTGTCAAGGACTTGGCATAAATGCAACAATGTTGAAACTTCTAAGGCTAGGGTTAGATGTTTTGGGACAAACGACTTTGTTCAATAGGTTGAAGTTAAGATTTATTTCTTTCTTTCCTGTGTCTTGAACCTTGTTTTTTGTGTTGATACATATTTAATTTACTCTTCTAAGTATTAGGAAATTAACCAAGATCACATTAATAACATTGAAAACATAAATAAAATGAATGCAAAATAAGGCAACATTACTTTGAGATTGAATCAAGCCAAAAAGTGAGAGATGAAAGTTGACAAGTGAGAAAACCGTCAAATAAAGAAAAAACTCAAAATATATTATAAGACTTATAAGCAAATAAAATTCATGTATAATAGCAAGTAGAAGCCAATAGAAAGAGAGAAGAGAGCCCTGGAGACAAAATATAGATTACATGATTGCTAGAGTAAAATTGTTGTAGAAAAGAGGAGGAGAGGGCTCTTTAGAGCAAGAGAAATGATGAGAGAGTTGGAAGAATCTCATGATGACCTTACAAGACATTAGTGTGTGTCAAATGTTTTATTCCTAAGAAAGTGGAGGAAAGTGTGTGACATGTGGAGAGGAGTTATTTGTGCAAGTAACTCAAATGAATACTACAAAAAGACAAAAGAGGTGAAGGACGCCTTATAAATCTAGGTAAAATTCCATTTATAATAATAATAAATGAACAATGAAAAAAGACTTCAGATAATACTAAACTAGCTTAAAAACTAAAGTGAACCCAAATAAAGTTAATCTCCAGTACTCCCCCTTAAGTATAATTTGGGGTTACAAAAGTGGATAAAAGCTTTTACAATCAAGGAAGGGAGTTGACATTACATAATACGCACCCTTAAGGAAAAATTCTTTCAAAAGGAGTCATAAAAGTTTGACAAAGAAAGAAAAAGAGAAGGTGATTTTAAGAAAGATTAAAAAGTGTGATCATCAATAATCTCCAAGAATCCTCTTTAGAGAAGATGGTTTAGTCTGTAATGGAATAATGACCACCAAGAAGAACAAATGATCCACTAAAACTTGTAATAATAAAAAAACTAACACCAATATTTCAATGTTAAGTAAACTATTTTCCATTAAAGTTATCTACATACATTATAATGTACTAAAATTAGATCTAATACAAGACAAATATGAGCTAAAAACAAATTTCTATCACAAAGTAATGAAAATCTTACACAATATGAAGTTAGTCAAAATAGAGATCTCTATTCAAAGTATATTTCATTTGCAACAAAAACCAAACAAGGAATGCATAATAAAACAAGTTTATCAAAAGGGAGACAAAAAAGATGTGTTACTTTTGCAAAAGATACTCTACATGAGCATAATTGAATAATTCTCATAAAAATACATATCAAAGTCATCTATAAAATACATTATCTTTAGGAATCCAAATAGTGTTTACCTTATGAATTAGGTGTGTTAATAGTTTTACAACAATACAAAGTGTTATGAGTGGATTTACCACAATATTTGGTTGGATAGAATTTCTAAAATCTATTTATCTAGGATGTCCATATTTTCTATAATGTTCACAAACATTATTGGTTTTAACCAAAGAACGACAATGTTAAAAATTATATTTAAACAAATGTGCATGATAATCATTTGGTGTGGAGGAAAATATAATCTAGATTCACATTAGAAACAATCGAAGCATTAGAACCTAGACATTTACAATTTTTATTAGAATTAAGAAAAATAGATTCAATAATATAATTTTTGCACTTAGCAAGAACACCACCCAAGTAACTCATAGATTACATCATTTTTAATTTAGGGTTGGTATAAGGAGTGTTCAAATGATTTTATTTATAAAACACATTTAAGTTCGTCATTAGGGACATGATCATGTGCAAAAGACATAAGTATAAAATTTAAAGTGTCAAAATAAGTTTGTATTTTTTTCACATGCTCATGAAAATAAATTTGAAGAGTAGTAATAGCCAAATTTTTACATTGAAGTTGCTACTTATTAAGAATAATTTCATCATTTTTAAAAGTAAAAGTTTGTGTAATGTTTTTAAATGCTAACACATTGGCCAATTTAAAAGTCTTTTTACTAACAAGATATACTTTAAAATTACCTTAATTAAAAATTCCAGATGAAGCAAATTTTCCAAAGATTAATAATTGAAATATTTTAAAAGCATATTTAAATTCTTATTAATCCCTTTTAAATAAATGCCTTAAGGCTAATTATCTATGCTTTTGTTAAAAAAGAAACTTAACCCAAAAATAAACATACTTTAAAAATTACACCTCACATTACAGGTTTTATGCATTTGAAAAAATAGTTCTATTTTTTATTAATAGAAATTTATATTTTATTTTAAAACTAAGTCCACCCAAAAAATGCCAACCTTTTAAGAAAATTCTTATTTTTAATGATTTGAAGACTTATAGAACATTTTTTTGAAAGGAAATGTTTATTTTTTAATATTTTGAGATTATTAAGACAAAAAATGTTAGAATTAACTTAAAAAAAATAAATCTATTACAGCCAAGTGGTGTTGATCTATTTGATAAAGCTCATGAATAGAAAGATGAAATAAAACAAGATCTAGCTATTCAATATAGTTCACTATAAAGGTGAAAGAAATGTCTAGCTTCATATCAGGGTCACCAGAACATATGCAATGAGATATGATTAACCTAAAACTATCCTACCTAAGGATCTAGACACAGATAAGGTAAATCAAATAGATCCCTTTGATACTTAATAAAATTGGGATATGACCAACAAATCCATGAAACTTAGCAAGGGGAGCACCTACAATAAAATGTCAATATAAAATGTTCTAGAGCATCTAGGAAATCAACACAATGCAATATCCCTAACTTGGTATCTATTTATAAAGTAACCAAATATCACAATCAAGAAACATATGTAAAGGGAAGGATTAGAAACATATTACAATGGACAATGAATCATGGTAGGCTAGGCTACCTAAAGTGGAAAAATGGAAAGTTTAAATAATCCTATAGCCACAGTAAGCTTAAGTTTAGAGAGAATTTAAACGAGTGATATATTAATTAACAAAATAATTATGTAACTTCTATCTATCAAAAGGAGATAACTAGGGTTAGAATATACTTACTTTGAACAAGATTTGTTGAGCCTTAGTCTACCCCTTGGGCAATGGTGACTTGCAAGATTTTCTTATAGCTGTAAATATCTTAATGGATAAATAAATATTTAGGTGAAAAGGACTCCTCATATGGCATCCAAAATTTTACAAGACAAGATTTTCCCTTCAAGACAAGATCTAAGTACTAATTCCTTCAAGTATAGACTAAGGGTGGAAGTTCAAGCAATAGAAATTGAAAATGAATGTTCCTTTCTATTTTATTAAAAAAAATTATTGTATTTATAATGATGAATGACCCTAATCCCTATGGGATATTTAACTAACATTATTGGCTAACTTTATTTAGTCCTAAATGAGCCAACTATCCTCAAACTAGGTCAATTAGACTGACCTAGTGACAAAGCATGCAATAGAAATTTTAGAACTACATTGCTATAATCGATGTAGTTGGGATGGGACATATAATGATTAGAAATACATCAAACATTTTAACATAGTATGATAATATGGGTCCTGACATAGTTAGAGGATACCAAATGGAAGGACATAACATAGGGGATCAAATCTGGGGAAGCTAGAATGGCTATAGGAATGATAAATAAATAACAATGTCTCTCATGAAGCACTATAAATATACCCACCTATTTCCTGATGCACCTTATAAGGAGTACACTTAGGGAGATTGAAACTTGATAGGTTGATGTAAAATAGAAAGTGTCAATGAATGATAAATTTTAACAATATTGTGTGTATATCATAGGAAATTAAAATACTATGGATTTCTAGCCATGGATATTCATAGATATGAGCATCATCTATAATGAGAAATAATACATATATTGGAGTGATTTTATCAATGATGTTGCTCAAAAAAAACTAGTCAATGTCAAACCATGGAAAACCTCTCCAACTCTATGCAATTTATAGACACCAATGTCTAATTATAATTGGAATGTTTACGTTGATGATTAGATAATATTGCTTGACTTCTTACATTGAAAGGTTGGTAAGGCTAAGATTGTTATCCATCATTATCATCCATAAAAGAAGGTTTGATTAAACCTTTATTTTAAAATCTTAGATTAGTTTACAATCAGTGTCATTACCTTGCTATTATCTTTGGAAAATGAATTCTATGTATAAAATGCTCACTAGTTTCAAATAAGTACAATACACAATACCTAACTTGCCTAATTCCATTTTTCAAATGAATTTTAAAACCAAATTGAAACTTATATATTGTCATGAACTTGGTAACCTCCATCTTACAATTTTTTGTCGTTAAGTCTATTTTATATACACATATATGGTAATGTGTTTTTTACCATCAGAGGAATATTTTTTGTGAAGATAAAGCTCATATTCACCTTCCACATGTATGTGATGTTATAAATTACTTATTTTACTAAAGTTTTTCATTTTTCACATAATGACACATGTATACAAATAGTTAGGAACCAACCCTGCTTTACAATCATGACATATGGACTGTCGATATCAATATTGGTAGGCTTTAGCTTTCCAATAAATTCAATTTGATCAGAACTCAACTTAAATAAAATCATAGACTCATATAAAATTCTTTGAAAATATTTCTCAAAAAAATTGTTATTCTTTAAATGTCAAATATCATAACAAATATCTCAAGCTTTTAATTCTTTTGGACGTAGTTGACACTCATATCATACCAAAAAATACAATTAATTTTTCAATACAACTTATATATTATGTTTGAAGGATCAATGATACACTATGAGATAATAAATAAGTTGACACTTTTGACATTTAATGAGGATCCCTTTACAATTGATATTGCCCAATACCATAAGCAGTGGCTTCAACATAATTTATAGAGATCTTGCAGAGCTCCTTACCATCTAACAAGTGTGAAATCCATATTCAATCAATGTGTTAATTTATTCTTTTGTAATTTATTTTTATTGCATTTTTATTTTACTTACTTCTTTATTTCAACTATCGCTCATCCTTTTCACCACCTATCTCTATCTTTCGTGCCTACAATGTTCATCCTCTTCCAACCATTATTCATTCTCCATTATTATTAGTGATAAATAAATTATTGCTTCTTTATAAATTTGTTAGAAATATATTTATAAAAGGAATTGTATTCTTCACCTCTATATTCATTATTCCATAATGCTTGTATGTCAATATCTCTTCTTCCCAACATATCTATCTCACTAATTTTCATAACTTAGCCACGTTGTATCCTAGGTATGACTTCCCACTCATGTTACATTGTGTTTTATTGAATAAGTTGATTATCCTCATCTTCAATATCACCTTGAATTTAAACATAATCTATAATTTTCCTTCTCTCCACATGCCAATTTTTATAATTGAATGAACCCCAATTTTATATTATTTTTCATCGTCAATTATAATATCTCTTTGTATATCATGCAATGGTTTGTAATGTAATAACTCTGACCAACAAAATTCGATCCATTTATTTGATTCACATGCAGGGATAAATGAAAACCTTGGTAATAATCTCACTATATATTAAATACTCCTTGCCTCCTATTTATTGTTTTTTACTGCCTTGGATTATATGTCCAAGATTTAGTTGCCTCAATAAGTGATGTAATTTTAATGGAAAAAGGGCTATTCTTATATCCATCAATGAAAGACATTTTACTATCTTCATTATCTTATTCTTAATTTTTTTCTACATGATTAAACACCTAAAGTGAAACATTCAAGTTCACAAATACTCTACTGCTCTCTACTAACTGAAGCTCAAACAACAATTGACATGTTTCTTGTGCCATAATATACATTAAAACAAATGTCTTAGTTAAAAGTTTTCTATATGTTTTTCCTAATAATTTAATAGGTTTTTTAATGTTTTCAAGCCACACAAAAATTTAATGATAAGTTTCATAACACTTCTTTGCCTTTGGTGCATACGTGGTAATGTATTTAACCACAATGTGTTTGGGTAGAACAAGTTGAAAATATACATTTGATCTCCATAGATGTAACATATAGTGATTATGTGTATTGAATATATCATCATTTATTTTAGGCTCAATATTTTTATCTCGTGTCTAAGTCCTCATATAATTTTGATCCATTAAGATTCAATGGCCATGGTGCATTGTACCTAGAAGAAATAATAACTCAATTGTTAGTTATTTAAAAAATATTATGTATAATTTTTGGACAGCTATTTATATGTTTTAAAATCTTACAAACCATTTTCACATTTTCTTATGTAGGCAATCACCTTTTCTACACATTGTATGCCATTCTACATAATTAAGTAGCTTGTCATAATCACACTCCATATGCACATGTGTAGGTTCTCTTGTATTTAGAAGACATGGATGCTGCATAAAATTTTGAAATGAATAAAATTAATGATGTATAATAATTTGTTAGTTACATTATAAAAATATAGACATTGCATAAAACATAGATTACTTGGTAATTTATAACATACCTATATGTTTCATTGGTGTCGGTCTTCCTGATGATTCCAATCATGGACATTAGAATGGAAGTAATTCTCAACAATTTTTCATTCAAAATAATTTTTATAATCAAGGTTATCCATATTTGGTGTACCATCTAACCATATGAATCCATGTATATGTGGTGAACCTCTATGTTACCATTTATATCTAGACAAGTAATCTTTCACTTTCATTCCTTTTAGTAATATCTCCTTAAAAAAATGAATGTTGTAAGTGCATGTAGTGTGCCACTATATGAGAATAATCAATAATATTCTATCTTCACCAATTTTGGGCTTATCATGGATCTTCTTTTTAGGTTCTTAACATTAGTACATGTAGATCAGGCCAATACATGTCAGTTGTACTCAATGTGAATAAAATGGTAGATGATCCAATTCGATACAACATGTCCATTAATTCACGATGAAATTTGTTCCAATATGACATTGTACCCCTCAATAAGGTTCCAAAATACATCAAAAAATCTACTAAATGGGAGTGAGGTACATTATCCATATGATCATGTAACTCAGTAATAGTGATTGGCATCTCTTGAAGGATTTTTTTCACAAACATTGCACTTAAATTTTGGACACAATGTCTCATGATCATTATCATCATAAATATCTAAATCATGGATGTCGGCCAAAATGGTGATCCATATATTGAAATAAAATATTTAACAAATTCGTGTAAATGTACTCATTTCAACCATGGTTCTATCTAATCATATCTTCCATCAATAAATAATGTTATAAATACCATATCAAGTAATCCTAATGTGACATATTAATTTATAAGAGATGATCCAATCCCTGACTAATAAATTAGTGATCCAAGATCGACATTATGGTTATTTACCGATGCATGAATTATTTCTATCTCCCTTGGTGCATTAGGGGGTTTAGAGGCTATTGAAGTTTGTCATAAATGATCTTTATTTAATCCATCTTGATCAGTAGACCCACAAAATAACTTCATTTACATCAGAATGAAATTGCATATGGATAGAGTTTAACTAGTTAGAGATATTTTCATCAAAGTTAGGTGTAAGATTGTTGAGTGTATTTTCATCAATTTGAACATTTGAATAAAACTTGTCATGTTCTATTTTATATTTCAATGGCTTATATATTTTATCTCTATTGATGGTAAATTTTTAATTTGTTCCAAGTTGATCCCTTAATCAAACTGTAATAATTGGAAAATATTTTATTTGATGTGGTAAAACCTTAACAATTTCTTTTAATTATTGCAAAAAACTAATTATATGTCATTCATATTTATATTGTTCTCTTGTTGCATATGTGACTTATAGGATTGGGTTGACATGGGCTATTAACATTTCTTTAACTTGTGTTAAGTTCAAAATTTTTGGTGGTTGTGGTACATGATCCATATTATTAGATGTTGAAAACTAATGATGATCTTTATCTATTGACATCAATTGCATATAGTGCCTTCAAGGGTTTATGGAACATTTATTTAAATATGAATTTCTTAAAAAATACAACACATGCTTGGTGAAGCAATATTATCTAAGCCATGTTGAAAAATCATTTGAAATATTTTCAAATCTCTCCCAACCATTCCATTAGGATCAATTATATTTTACTCTCTTTCAATTTTTGTATCTTGAATTTTTCTTCTTCTTTTAGGTTGTGAAGTTGACTCTTCTTCTAAATAATTATTTTCCATTTCTCTTATTCTTATAGGTTGAGATGTTTTATTATTAAGGATAAATGGAGGGGTTTTTTAAATTAGGAATCCTTACCCTAGGAATGAAACACAAAATTGAGGACACACAATACTCGATAATAAAACAAAACCTAAAGAAAAATAACAAAGAGTAGAAAGACATTGACCATAAATGCCAAAATTTTCAACAATATCTCCTGTCCAAAATGAAACAAAAAAAGAAACCAACGAGGTATCTCTGATGAGATTTTATTTTTTATATCGAAGAGACATTGTTATGGGTTTCAGACCCAATTTATCTTTGCCTTTCTTTTTATTGCTAACAATTTTCTATTCTCCTTTTGCCTTAGGATTTGGAAGTATGGGGATGGAGATTTATAGAGGTTTTTTTTTTTTTCTTCTTTTCTAATTTATAAATTTTGAATTTAGTGTTTAATCTGATTCAAACACACCTTGTCTTTCTAATAGAATCTAGGTTGATAGATTTGATATAATATCTTCATTTTCTTTAGTCCTCTCTTGTAACACCACAACCCACCCTTCTTGATCTTTTACTCACAAAAAAGTGTCTCATTAATTAGATTCTACTCTACTTCCAAAGGGATCTTTAGATATAATTCCTAATTCTCACTTCCATTATCATTCACAGTTAGAATTGTAATATGTTTAGTTTTTAAAATTTTACACCACTATACCATCTTGTTGAATTTAAAACTTTGATAATTATATACAATATGTCCTATTTTGAGACATCTTATGCATCTAAATGGGATCCCTTCATAGTCCAAGGATTGCATCCATTTTTTCCCCACTCTTAGTTTTATTTGAGCAAGTAGATATTTAGAAGAATCTACATAAATCAAATTTTTGGAAAAATTGGTGTTTCCATTATCATTAGTAATTTTATCAGTACTCTAAAATTCACCTATTGTATTTAAAATCACTAAAAATACCATATCATCCCAAAACTAATAGGAAAGATTTGGAAGCCTAATCCAAAATGATTTATCATTAAATATTTCATTCTAGGCATTAAATTTTGGATGTGAGGGATTTACCAATAAAGTATGATTAGACCAGTCCCAAACATTATTTTTGAAAACATACCCTTTATCTACTATTAAATTAAAAATTATAATAAAAAATCCTCTAGCATAAGGGTGGATATATATCTTACCTTCCACCATATCTTGTCATTGGGATGAGATCCACTCATGCAAATCTAGTAGAGTCAACCACAACCCTTTAAATTTATAAATCAATCTTTGCATAGTTAACCATTATTCCCTCTCAATAATAAATTCAATCTCTTGTTTATCAAAGAGAAAATATAGGGTTATACAATAGATTCAACAATGATATTCCACCTGATTTGGACTATGTCCTTACCTCCAAAAATATGGGGTTATACCTCCCCTATTTACATCCTCGTGCTCACCCAAACTAAGCTTGATCTCTTATAAACTCTGTATTTTATGGATTCTATCATCAACATACTAGGGTTTGACCATCCTTTGCCCCTACAAATTGCCTCTATTTATCGATAAAGAATGTCTAGTTACCAATCCCCCTCTAGTCTCATCTATAATGCCCATATTTTTATAATTATCAGCTCTCTTATCCCAATTATTCAGTGATGATAGTCTCCACCCAAGTGAAAATCTAAAATTTCTGACCTCCAAAGCACTTGCAACTCTATCATCACTTGTAGTTTTTGATTTTTCCATCTCAACCACCATTACTAGATCTACATTAGCAATTAGGTTCTTGATGCTACTATTGGAAGCATCATAGTGATTAGGTTTTTGTAGGAGGTTCAATGATGGAAGAATCAAAGAAATTAGGGACAAGTTTTTTTTATTAATCCATATGTTAATCCTTTTAGGTTGATATGTTGTTTTTAATTGTATATCTTCATTTTGTGTAATGTTTTCAACATAGATATCCATTAAAAATTTAAATACATTATCTAGTGTTTAGATCACATGATCTATTGATATTGAGTTTGCTTCTTTAGAATTGATGTCAACATTTTAAATCAATCATTGGTAGTGCCTTTAAGATGCTTCATGATGAAGTTATTATTTATTTTTACTTTCTACCTTAATTAATCGATCTAAATTCACTTGTATTTGTAATATTATTCTTAATACATATTGTTCATCTTGATATATTTTTAGCTGAATATATTTTATCTTATTTGCATGTTGTCTCTTTTCTAATTTTAATTGTTCAACTATTAATTCACCCATGTGTTCTTTAAATCTTTGTTTGTCATTATCATTTTCACTTTTTCTTTCTTCCTCTCTTTGTGCATCTATCATTTATTGTTGTCTTCGTCTATGAAATTATTTTGATATTCTCTTTTTTTTTCTCTTTGATATTCTCTTTATTTTTCTTCATTTAAAAAATTCAATTTTGGTCGAGCCATATTTACACAATTTTTAATAATAAGATATTTATTATAATGTGGAATAACAAATTAAATTTGATCATTGTATGGATATCTAAATGATATTCACAATTCAATAATATATCGAAGTATCAAGTAAGTGAAACTAAGTTACGTGCCATAATTTTATATAAAAACAATATAAGTATACAAAATTTACTTAAAAATAAAAATATAAATAATATTACATCAAATATGAATAATATATTACATTTGATTATTGTGAAATATGTAAATCATTTTCATAATTCACAAATATATAAAAAAATGAAATAAAATACTTCAAAGATATATATTTCATTTTTTTATATATTTGTGAATTATGAAAATGATTTACATACTTCACAATCATCAAATGTAATATATTATTCATATTTGATGTAATATTATTTACATTTTTATTTTTAAGTAAATTTTGTATACTTATATTGTTTTTATATAAAATTATGGCACATAACTTAGTTTCACTTACTCGATACTTATATATATATATATATATATATATATATATATATATATATATATATATATATATATATATATATATATATATATGATAATTAAAATTTTGTGTAAGTTAACCAAATTAATATATTAAAAATTTAATTACATAACACACATAAATATACTCATAAATCATGATTTAGTCTTATAATATACATGTCAAATACTTAATAAATATTTATTTATTTTGGCATAAATGTTAATTCCTAATATATTTCACAAATTACTTATTTGTTTTGGCATAAATATTAATTTGTAATATAGTTCATAAATTCTTACATATCATACATATATTTCTATATATTACATAGAAAGATATTATTCACTTTAAATTATTTTAACATTGAACTAATATTCACTGCACTTATACAAATATTACATAGAATATTTTTTTGCCTATCATGATTTAAAATATTTGTGGAAAAAATAAGTGTAACTATATATATACTTACTTAGTAAAGGAATATATGAAATAGAAAAAAAAACTAAAGGTATATATGAAATAGAAGTAAGAATAATATTTGTGCCCTAAGAACATAATATTGCAGATTGAGAAGATATTATATGGTGAGGTTCATGAACTGTAGAGGAGGCCATGAGCCTTATTCACTACATATTTGATTGGGGTGAAAGCCACTGAAATATAGTTCCCAAACATGTAGGTATAATTATAATTATAATTAACTAACTTGGAGATCATTGTAGGCATTTTTCCCTAAATCATTATAACATCAGATAAATCATGTCAAGTGTAAGTGGTCTAATTTGTCAAAGTCCAAAAATTTGGTGTCATAGATGGAAAATTAGATAAAATTTTTGTCTAATGTAAAATTTTGGAAAAAGTTTTAAGTAAATCACAGGTTTCTTTTTTACACTTCACACATCCATAAAGCTAGGTTTTCTTGAGATTTCTTACACTATGGACCACTTTTTTACATTGACCATGCCCTTATGGTCAAGCCCACCCAACCTTGTGGTGGTGTTGGATATAAATCCACATCTGGCATAAAATATAGATTTGACATCAAATCTTCCATGACCACAATACTGAATAAACCCAACTATGGGGGTGGATTAGGTGCATGCATGTAGGGTGGAAAAATTTGACCCTGAATTACATCGATTTATACCAAAGTTTATTTAAATATTTCATGACTATCTCATTCTATTCATTATTTCTATTCAATCTAGTTCTATCACACCTCTAAATTTTTGATCCTCCATCATTATCACCAACAAAGATTGATTTTTACCAAATCAAAATCCAAATATTTGTATCTTTGAGTACTCCACATTCATGTGAATTTCAAGAATCTAACAAGCCCTTTTGAAATTTTCTTCTCATAGGGAGATTCTTAGTGACTTAGGCACTCTAAAGTTACAGATATTTTCCATTATCATTTGCTAATTAATCCAGATAAATAGGGAGTATTTTTATGGCTAATGTAGCCTAATTTTTACAACTACACAATAATTTTTTATGTCCAAATTCATGTATAAATTTTCAAGATCTTATTGAATTGTCCTTTGAAATAACCATGTCAAAAAATATAAGTATAGATGCATGGGTTATGAACCCATGTTTGTGCTTGAAACAAATATTCTTTTTATAAGCAAGTCCCAAATTAGGCACGTAGACTTGGAAGAATTTCGTACAAGGAATAATGTAAATGAATATTTAATGTTACATTAGAGGAATAAAAATATAAACCCTGTAAATCAATTTAAAATCCTTTACCAGTTCAACCAAAAGTTTTGTAAGACAAGTGTGAATGGACTAAGGTAAAAAAAGGGAAAAAAGGTAGAAGAGAAGCATTTCAACCTTCTAGTATGACACTTTTCTTAGGGTGACTCAGAGTATAATTTTTGTATAAGATGATTTAAAGTGGAGATAAGCTCCATGGATAAGTTGGTGGAAGTGTCTCAAAAGATTACCTAATGGAAACTAGGTTGCTAGAAGAAGGTAATATTTGCTAAGTGGTTGAGTAAATCTTTGGCTCCTCAATTTTTCTCGATAATGTAGTTGATTTGTATACAAAAAAGTCTATCAGAATATTATCTACTTATAATTGTCATTTTGTTGTATGCAAGGGTGTCTACTTTGGTAGGCTAAGGTTTCATTTCTTGATGGTTGTTTGGATCCAAATGGGCCACTAGTCGTGGCATCCCATTCAAGATTAAATATTTTATCTTTTGTAAAGGTTATGTGACCTTCCAAAACCTATATTTTACCCTAACAAATAAAAAATGTGAAAACAAACCATATATTTATATGGCTAATTAATCTTATCATATCCACAACCATGTCAAGATGTCACTTCCTTTTCAATCTTGAAGAAACAAGGTCAATAAAAGAAGAAATCATGTAGGTGAAAATAATTATAAAACTATTGTATCTAAATAAATATTGATAAAGATCAAACACATTTGAAAATAAAAGAGCCAAAAATATTGAAAGGGTTGTAGTCTAACTAGTGAGAATGATGGTTTTTTATATCCATCCACTAAGGCACAAATCCCTCTAGGTACCCAACACACAGAGTTAAATGGCTTAGGCCAAGATCATGCCCTAGGTGATTTAGCTAAAGGAGCTCACTCATGGCCAGTTAGTCAAAGGATATCACTAGTTTAGATGTATGCTTACTCATCATTTTAATCCTATATATGTTTATTTGCAAAATATGGGCTGAGATGGAAATTTATTATGTAATTCAATGATTCCATGTGAATGCTTCCTATTGTGGCATGTAAAAAAAAACATAGCAAAAAATATCTAATCCCTATAAGCAACAAAATTGTGGAGAGAGTTATGAGTCCCTAAAAAGGTAAAATAATTTCTCACTAATCTCATAGTAAGGACAACATCTAAATACACAACGATTCTAAATTTTATTCTAAATATAAAAAATATAATAAAAAATATGTCCTTAAGGAATATTGTGATTTGTGTCTATGTGGAAGTCATGTGGAAAAACCCTTAATTTATCTAAAAGAATGGTCAAACTTTAATATAACCTGATCTAGGTTGATGTTGTCTACTTATATAATAATAAATATAAAAAATTTCATCAAAACAACCATCTATGCCTAAACAAATTGATATGTATTGGCCAAAAAGTATATGGGAGAGTAGAAAACCTTGCATAACCCCAATGGTACTCTTTACCCATTTTATCTCACCTACGTTCATGTGTGAACTATAAAAAATGGAGCCATAAAGTGTCTTATCTAGTGATATCATCAATTTAAGAAGACATAAAACTCCTAGTATATCTATGAAAAAATGTCAAACAATATCAAAGGCATTATGAAAATATAAAAAGTATCAATAAAGAAATACAAAGGTGATAAATAAACCTAACGAGGATACAAATGACATGAAAAACAAGGTGATGAATAGAGAAGTGACAATGAATAAGCATGGGTTTAAAAAATATGCAAGGTTGGTTAGGAATATTATAAATGTTAGAGGCATAGTCAAACCAAATTGATATAACAATCATAGCAGATATTGAATTTTTAGGAAGGAATACCCTCTAAAAAAAATTTAAGGGTGAATCGATGTTGATGGAGAATGGATTTACACTTGTTTTTTAGGTAGGACCTTTTTAAATTCTAATAATACTACTATAAATTATTTGCATATGTTTATATTTGTGTGAATATTTTTACATAATAATCTTGGTTAACCTATGGATATTCCTAAAACTAATGTCAAACCAAGAACTACATGGTTAATGGCCAACATTAGATTGGTGGGGTATATGTCTTGAATGTGGAAAACTATTTAAATTGAAGAAATGATGGCTTGGGTGAAGTAACTAGCATACTCAAATGGGTTATAGATAAGATAGGATAAAAATATTATTGTTTTGAGGATATTAGTGTATTTTTTATATCAAAGTAATGGTTTGATTATGGTATATTTTTGAGGTTTAATAATGCTACATACAACAAATGGAGAATTGAGTCCTAGAATAAATGATAAGACATGATGATCATAAATATATGGAGGCAAAGATAATACTTGAAGGTACATGATCTCTAATATAATATGACTAATGTAAGTCCATAACTAAAGATCCTTCATAAAGATAAAAACTAGTGAAAACACTAAATCATGGAAATTAGATAAAACCATTGAGAATCACATAACCAAATGAGTTACCCAAACTAGTCAAGTGTTTTCCACATAAAGATATTTTTTGGTCTGAAGAGTTACATTGAATTTATTAAATTTGTATATCCACTAACTGAGTCATCATAAGATCTAAAAATATGTCATATATAGTATAGTACATGCAAGCAATTTGAGCATTAAAGTTATCAAGAAAGAGGATATCACTAAAAGTAGAACCTAGTGTTATTTATAGTTATATTTATTAAAAAAAGAGCATCACGTATATTTGAAATTGCATATGGTGAAGAGTGTGGGAGAAAATAACATGTACCATTTAGAATATATTTATATAAGGACTTCTTCTCGATGAAACCCATAAGAATTTTGTAAGGAAATATTTACCCTTCAATTAGATGAAAGGGGCAAAATGGAATCTAAATAATCATGAAATTATATTATATCTCTTAGAATGAAGATGGTATGTCAGCATTTTCACTAATATTCAAATGTAGCCAATGAAAATAGGAAGTGTTTTTTCATCAATATCATTAGGTTTTGTAAAAAATATCATATTTATATTATGTATTAAATATTCAATATAACTTATTGAGAATAATATTGAACCCCTAAAACTCCATAATGATCTTGAAAGAGAAGGTTAGGTTCTCAAAACTTAGCATCACAAGGAAAATGAAAATGAAAATAAAAGAGGCCATTGATTAAACCAACTCAAAGAAGGTGCATCCCTAATTGATACTCTACTATTATCAATGACTACACACTTCTCCTTATTTTTAGTTCAATTTTTTTTAATAATTATCTTTTAAATATACATACTAAATTTGTGTGATATCATCATTCATTTAAATATTTTATACAAGGTTAAGAATATATTTTTTGAACCAAAGATATTGAAACCTATCTTGCAAGTTTATGTACTAGATGATAAGGAAATGTCATTACTTACTTTTTCAAAGTCGAATGTAATATCCTCTTCAAAATAATTCTTCTATAAATTAATCTTTTAGTTATTTACTTCTAGTTTATGGTTGAACAAGCAACATGATGGGGAATCTAGAACAACAACAGCTATAATTCCACTTGTCGGGATCTTGCTCCTCAATAAGAGCACATATGATTACCTTGTATTAGCAACTAAACACAGAATTATACCAGAATGAACAAGTAACTAGAATTCACAAATAGCACAGAATATGAGAGACAATACATAATCTTATATTAATACTCATCCAGAAAGAAAATACAATAAAGAAGATGCCACTTATTCTTACACCTTTGTGAGGCTTCCCACACCTCAAGGGCTCCCAGTAATTCTCAATCAAGAGTTCACTCTCCTACCAAAAAATGGTCCCAACACACAACTCAAACACAGAGTTGGTGTTCACCTCCAACCAGTCAGTAATAACCCTGCCAGTACACAAGTACTCAAAGTACTTCAAGTAGATCTCCCATAATCTTGCAAAAACCTGCAACTCAAATGATCTTACTTACACATGTAGATCTTCTCCATGAACTTGCAACAACCTGCAATTCAAATGATCTTATAATTGGAAAGATCTTCCTTGCCTTCCTCTATTTGCTCATAATTACAATACATGCCAATGGGTCTATAAATAGATCTCACACTAAACAATAACTTAGACTTCTAATTTATAATAATTAGACACGCAACTCAATACTCAAAATAGTATTTTACATGCAAACACTCGGTTCAACGAACTAACTGTTCGTGCAATGAATAGTTCTAGAACCACACAGGTGACTAACATCGGTCCCTATCTGCCTAGAGATGACCGACGTCGGCCAACTCCTACCAATGTTGGTTACCCTTCTGTTTAACCCTGACTAATGTCAGTTGGCCTGACCAATGCCAGTGACTGTGACACTCATCAACTCCTCCATGTCTGCATACAGTGAAGCTTTTAGCTTCACAACCTAACAATCTCCCACTTGGAGATAAATAGCTACAACTGTACCTATACCTGTAAATCATCTAGTTTGTTCCCTTGGCTTTGTATCCCTCTTCAAGATCACTCTTACAGACCAACCACCATAAATCCTATGGTGCACCTCTTGTCATCTAAATCACCTGCCACATCTGTATTTACAAACCCATGTAGATAAGAACTTGACCCTGCATAGCATGTGCACCTGCTACTGGTCCCTCTAAGAATCCACTGAACTGCCCTCCAGTGCTTTTTTCCTAGATTGGCTCCAAACTTTTTGACAACTCCCACTACTTGGGAAATCTTAGGTCTAGTACATACCATGCACTTAAGCTCATTATGTGAATCAAGACATTGTTCATAGAACTATCTAACCATTGGTGTGTTAACCAATTTCACACAATCATCCAGAGACAAAATCAACTTGTGACCTTCCATGTCTCTAGAACACACTTATGTCAAAGAATCTTACTGGTCCCAGATTCCTCATGACACACCTCTGAACTAGCTTTACCTTTAGTTCAACAACTCCCTGTATGTGTAACCCTGCAATAAGCACACAATACAGTAACAGGATAATGTAGCTAATATTATCCATCCTAGTAAAGAGAAACATAATGGTCAAACCTCCATTGTCCTGTAGCTTACACAAGACCATATACCCTGGCCTTCTGTCTCACATGTCCATTCCCGCTCTTCTTTATCCTGAACATCCATTTGTCTCTCAGTACTTCCTTCCAGCTGGAAACTCCACCAAAAAACTCCTGTTTGGTTCTTCTCCAAGGAATCACATCCTTAATCCATGCCAAGCTCCCATTGTTTCTTGGATATACCTGCTCTACTTCTTTAATAACTTCCTAATTCTTTACCATCAGTGAGCAACAAGTAGTGTAAAGAAGAGAAATGATGAATTTGAGGCTTAATTACCCTTTAAGTCCTCCATATGGGCACTTGAGACTCTTTGACAGCTTGCTGTTTGCCCAAAATTCATCTCAGTGACTGATGTTGGTCACATCTTAGTCTGCACCTGACCGACGTTGGTTCCATGCAACTGCCTCATCACCGACGTCGATTCCCCCTGACTGACGCCAGTGTTTATTTGTTCAGAGTCACTAACGTCGATCCCTATCTAGATGCTGACATCAGTTTTCTAACTGACGTCGGTCTCTATGTTTTACTTGTGAGTGATGACCTTTACCTGTGAGCTCCTTTTGGATCAAACTCTTGTCCATATCAACCTTGCTCTGCTTAGAATTCTTCAACCCCTCTGATTGATCTCTGTTTGTCATCTTCTCCTTGAAAACCAAGGCTTTCCTGTTCTTGTCACGAACATCAAATTTCTCAAGAAACGTCACTTTATTCTTCTGCATACAGAAATCTCGATCCATGTTTTTCAAATCTAAAAGCATACTCTTTGACTCAAGAACATGCATCTCCTTCTTATTCATGTGACCAAGCCTATTAAGCCACATCTTCAAATCTACAACTGAAGTAGATAAACCAGAAGGAGAATTATAATACAAGTAGATAGATAAAGTGTACCTACTTTCTTACCTCTTGCTACAATAAGTGCACCCTTGGTAACCTTCTAAGAGTCCACTATGAGGGTTACTATGCAACCCTTATCACCCAAATTTCCAACAGAAATCAAATTTCGCTTCAAGATTGGGATACGCATGACCTCCTTCAACACCCATGTGTTCCCTGTCTACAATTTCAGGTTCACTTTCCCTTTGCCAACCATTTGAAAAGGCTTTCCATCCCCTAAATGAATTTCTCCAAAGTCTCCCTGGACATACTCATGAAAAAATTCCCTATTTGGGGATGCATGAAAAGAGGCACAACAATCTAAAACCTAAGATTCTACTTTATCGAAGGAACATACTAGAGCATCCTGTGTAATAAAATTTGCAACATCTGCTTCTTCATGTCCTTCATGCTGATCTTCACCCAACCAACAATCTCTCTTTAAGTGCCCTTGCTTTCCACATTTCTAGCAAGTTTTTCTGCCATACCTGGACTTGGATCTCCTACCTATCTTTGACCTTGATCTCCCATGCTCGATCTTCTCTCATTGCCTTCCCCTACTTTCAACACTCAAAGCATTCCCTGAAGATTCACCTGTGTTTTTCCTATGAATTTCTTCATTCAAGATTACACTCACAACATCATCCACTTTTAATATCTTTGAAGCAGACGTAGTATTACTAACTGCCATTACCAAACTCTCCCGACTTTTAGGTAATGAACATGAGATTAAGAGAGCCTTAATTTCATCATAAAAAACAATATTGACTGAACTTAACTAGTTTACCAAACCATGGAAATCACTAAGATGACTATGTATAGATCCACCATCCAACATTTGCAAATTAAATAATTGCTTCATAAGAAATACCTTATTCGAAGCTGAGGGTTTTTCATATAAATTTGCCAAAGATTCCATCAATTCTACCATTGTCTTAGCCTGAGCTAAGTTGGAAATCACAAACGATGCAAGGCTCAACCTTATAGATCCCAGAGCCTTCTGATCAAGAACCTCCCATTCTTCATCCTTCATATCCATGGGCTTGCATGCAACCCCACCCAATGGTAAGTACAAATATTTTTGATACAGATAATCTTCAATCTGCATCCTCTATAATTGATAGTTCTTGCCATTAAACTTCTCCATTCATAGCTTACTTTCTTCTACCATTACTATACTCCCACTCAAATAGAAACCTCTGTGAGTAACCTATAATCAACACACACTAACCAGATCTGAAACACCTGTTAGTAACCCAACCTAGCTCTGATACCAGTTGATGGGGAATCTAGAACAACAACAGCTCTGATTCCACTTGTCAAGATCTTGCTCCTCAATAAGAGCACATATGATTACCTTGTATTCGCAACTAAAAATGGAATTATACCAGAATGAACAAGTAACTAGAATTCACAAATAGCACAGAATATGAGAGATAATACACAATCTTGTATTAATACTCATCCAGAAAGAAAATACAATAAAGAAGATGCCACTTCTTCCTATACCTCTGTGAGGCTTCCCACACCTCAAGGACTCCCAGTAATTCTCAATCAAGAGTTTACTCTCCTACCAAAAAATGGTCCCAACACATAACTCAAACACAGAGTTGGTGTTCACCTCCAACTAGTCAGTAATAACCCTGCCAGTACACAAGTACTCAAAGTACTTCAAGTAGATCTCCCATAAGCTTGCAACAACCTGCAACTCAAATGATCTTACTTACACATGTAGATCTTCTCCATGAACTTGCAACAACCTGTAATTCAAATGATCTTATAATTGGAAGGATCTTCCTTGCCTTCCTCTATTTGCTCATAATTACAATACATGCCAATGGGTCTATAAATAGATCCCACACTAAACAATAACTTAGACTTATAATTTACAATAATGAGACACGCAACTCAAGACTCAAAATAGTCTTTTACATGCAAACACTTGGTTCAACGAACTAACTGTTCAAGCAATGAACAGTTCTGGAATCACACAGGCGACCGACATCGGTCCCTGTCTGCCTGGAGATGGTCGATGTCGGCTGACTCCTACCGATGTCGATTGCCCTTTTGTTCACCCCTGACCGACGTCAATTTGCTTGACCGACGTCGGTGACTGTGACACTCAGCAACTCCTCCATGTCTGCATACAGTGAAGCTTTTAGCTCCACAACCTAACACAACATAGAAAATGGAAAAGGTTTCACCAAGGCCTTAGTGGGGCACCTTGATAAAGTGGTGAATTCCATGTGTGATTATAAAGTGGTATTTTTAAATTAATGTTTAAATACCAACACATTGGTCATAATACTTTTCTTTGGGGAAGGGTGTTTACAATTCATTTAAACCCAGAAGTGTCATTTCTACACTAGTAAATTTTCCAGAGGAAAAGGGATACTAATGAGGAACATTATTTTATATTTCTAAATAAAAATTATAAGATTTAAAATATAATTCAAAGATCACGTACTTAAGTAAATCTACACTATTACTTCTATCAAACTATATATAAAATAAAAATATTTCTTGTATATTCATTTTATTTCAAAAAAATTCTTAAATTTATATATTTTCTATTTTTTTATTATTTTTTATAATTTTCAATATTTTTCCTAATTTATAATTTATAGTAAAATTTCATTTAAAAAAAAAATTCATAATTTTTTTTAATTTTTTTAAAATTATAATTGTATCTATTTTCTAATTTCTCTTCAATTTTTTTTGTGATTTAGTTTTTAACCTTAATTTTTATTTCTAATTTTTATTTTTTATTGAGTTTTTCAAATTTTTCAAATTTTATATTTCTATGTTAATTTTCTATTTTTTTAATTATGTAAATCTTTGTCATTTTAAGAAAAAATTACTGAGGTTCAATAGTTCCCTTGCCAAAAGAATATATTAAGAAAGTATATAAAAAAACAATCAACTTGAATATTTAATAAATATATTTTCAAGATACTAACCAGAACTAAGGCATAGCCAACAAGCTGGCATGCCATACAACATTAAACTATAAAAACATTGGGCTATCAAAAAGGGCTATAAGGGTGTGAGGTAAACTATCGAGGAACATAGAAAAACAAAGAAGGTAATCACGAATGACCAAAGCTTAAAGACCCACAAAAATTAATTATAACCTCCTCCATGATCACTATAGTGAGGGATCCAATAAAATTTAAAGATTCATCAACACACCAAAAATTCTCAACAACCTCTCATAGCCAAAGTTTTATGCCACCTACAGAGATTATGGCTTGATTACTATTTAGCCTCCCCTAAAAATTTTAGGTATAAATATTTTTATAACCAAAATACTCAAACAAATGGTGAATTATATCCCTAGACATGGGTTTTTGACTTATCTGGTCATATTAAACATAGGTTTCAAGCCATTTTTTTGACTCCCATCGCATTGAACACTAGGTTAGTAGTCTAGTGTATTGAATACTTTTCATGAACAACCTATTGTAGCTTAGTGTTGGAATGATGCTAAAGATTGGTCATCCCAAAGAATGGATCCTGAGACCTTCCACTTCTACCACTCATCTCACTCACCACTAGGCTATAATAATTGAGTTTTGTCATTTTATTAAGTTTCTTTAAATTTATAATTTCACTCAATTTATATTTTCCTTAATTTTTAATCTTCCATAATTTTATATTTTCTCTTAGAAATTTCTAGATTTATTTAATTTCTATTTTTCCTCAATTTCTATTTTTTCAGCTTTACTTAATTTTTCTTGATTTTATAATTTTTTCTTTTCTATTTTTTTTTAATTTCAAAAATTCCCTATTTTTTTTATTTTCCATAATTTTCTAAGTTTGACCAAATTTTGCCTAACTTTCTAATTTTCTCGAATTATAATTTTATAGTTTTATTCCTTTTTTGAAATTACCATGTTTTTCTAAACCTTAAAATTTATCATGCCTAAAATTTGTAATTATATGTTTTAATTATAGTTAAAATTTACTTAAAAAAAAACTTTTTAAGTTCATGTGATATCATCTTCTTTCTTTAGCCATTACAATCTAGATGAAGTATTTTACTTATATCATCCATTTGAATTTATAATATTAGGGATCTTCCTTCTCTCCAAATTTCACTATGATCACATTCTTCTATTATAGATTTGATTAAAGAAATTCTAAGATTTTTTTTTAATACTTGTATCTTCTTCAAAAACATCCATAGTATAATTGTCTATCTTATCCCATTCAAGTGGACATTAAAAATCCAAAATCTCCTCTTTTTTTTTTTTTTTTTTTTCTCATTTTGCTTCCATATATATTAAATTTGACTTTTCCTTATATAATGATAACTCTAAAATTTAACAAACATTATATAACTCCTTTTTAAAAATCCCTAGATTAATCATTCACAAACCTTACTCCATAGATAAAAATTGAACTTTACTAACTAATAAACCCTACCCACATCAACAACTACAAAGTAAAAATGTATTATTTTTTTTACCCACAACCAAATCCTTTTAAGGTTCATTAAAGATAATGTGGGGTGGACATAGATAATGATTTAGTAAAAACACCCTAAATTCAAACATATAAAAGACATTTAAGAACTTTAATTCATATTTAGTGGCACTTTAACATCATTTCCTAATGACACATTAATGTAATCACCAAATGACATTTTAATGTCACTTATAGAAGACACTTATATCACCTTTAATGTCATTATAGCTACCAAAATGCATGCATTAAAAAAATCTCACCAAAATTTTTTAAATAGTAAAATGGTTCTCAAATTAGATCTCTAATGCCATGTCGGACTACTCTAAGATATTTGAATGTCACATATTATATAAAAATATTAGTATAGGTGAGTGTAAAAATCTAGACCAAAAGTGAAATTTATTAATGTTCATTAAGTATTAGCTAAAAATTAAAAAGGAGGTACATTATATAGTGAGATATTGAGTTACCATAAAGGTAAGAACTCAACTCAAAATTAGAAAAAAATATTAAGTGTATGTTTCTCTAATGACCTTAACAACCCTAACCAAGCTGACTAATAACTGCATAAGTAAAATCAAAAGTGAGAAAAAGTCTACACTTATATATCTGACCCAAGTGGGCATTAAAAATATAGAATCTTTCATCTTTTCTCATTTTACTTTCATGTATTAAATTTAACTTTCCCTTATATAATGCCAACCCTAAAATTTAACAAACACTATAGAAACATTGTTTTAAAATCCCTTGATCAATCAATCACAAAGCTTACTCCATAAATAAAAATCAAACTCTAAAAAATAATAAACCCTACCCCACATAAACAAGTGTAAACTTAAAAGTATTTTTTTACCCAAAACCAAATCTCTTTAGGGTTTTCTGAAGTTAGTGTGGGATCTAATATCAATAATGATTTAATAAAAATGCCCTTAGTTCAAACACATAAAAGACATTTTAATAACTTAATTACTATTTAGTGAGTCTTTAACATCACTTCTTATTGACACAAATATAATCATCTAAGGACATTTTAAATTTACTTGTAGAAGACACTTATATCACCACCAAAGTTATTAATAGTGACACCCTAATTTAATATTTTATTACATTGATAAATGTTGTTACAGTGGCATCCAAGGGGGAATAATTTTTTTAATGGAGTGAGTGTGTTAACTTTAATTATTTTAGAGCCAACATTAAAAAAATTATACAAACCTTTAGTTTATTTATTTACTTAGGCCAGATGAATTATAATATTATTTACCTCAAAACAAAATAATTTAATTATTATTTACTTCTATATATATATATATATATATATATATATATATATATAGTATTTTATTATATTTATAAATATTTTATAATTTTATTTATCTTAAAATAAAATAATTTAATTATTTTTTTATTTATATGGGTCCACAATTATATGATAACATAATATCTTGAAGTAATTTTATTTACCTCAAAATATAATAATTCAATTATTATTTATTTATTAAACCATAGTGTTCCTATAGTGGCATCAAAATAAATAAATAGCAACTAAAAAGGGGTAAAAATTTATTCAAGCGAGCCCAAAAACGGGCAAATTACATAGTAATATCTTGCTCAAGAAGTTGCGCCAGGGTAGAGGATAACCTGACCGGAATCATACACTGATCATGAATAGACCAATCTGGTCCATATTTCATGGCCCATTTAGCCAAATGGTCAGCCACACTATTCCATTCTCGTGGGATATGCTTAAACAAGATCCTCTCAAAAAACCCGCTAATCTGCTAAATTTGCTTAACAACCATGGCCAACTACCAATCCACCCTCTCTAAATTACAATTACTCAGCAAGTTAACCACAACTTGTGAGTCTGACTCACAAATAATATTAAGCCAACCCTACTGGCAGCAAGTTTGTAATGGTTCCAGCATAGCCAGTGCCTCCATCAGATTATTGGTGTGATGGCCCTTATACACCGACAACAAAAATTGAATAGCTCCAGAACTGTCTCTGCCAATGCCCCCAATCTCGGCCTCCCCTAGGTTGTCTCTAGCCGAACCATCCACATTAACTTTTGTGACTCCCTCCTCCGGCGGTGACCATTTGCCTAGCCTTTTGATCAGCCCCTTGCTTTGCCTATGGCGAGTGATATTACATGTTTGGCGATAAGGGTGAGTAGCCAATAGTGTCCCAGCTGAGAGTCTTGCCCAGACAGCTGCATTGGTCGGCTCCAAATCCTCCCCACTGCCTGATTTTGATTGAATTATCTCCTACAGTGCCACTAGGATCTTCGCCCAAACCTCCCTGTAACTCATACCATAGCCCTTAAAAACATGCCTATTCCACTCAATCTAGAGGTTCCAGAGGATAAAGGCAGGCCCTGCTAACCACGCATTCTGCAATATAGGTGCCTTACTAGGCGGTCTGTCCAGGGGCTGACCAAAAAATGTTTTGGGGTTGTCGATTTCCAATGGGGCAGGAAAATTTGGAATTCATTTTCTTGGCCAAAATGTAATTTCTTCGTGTGGACTCTTTTCTATAAGCGGTGTCTTACATGGGATAATATTTTAAAAAGAGGATTTCATGGTCCTTCTATCTGTGTGCTTTGTCGGGGCAGTGAGGAGAATGGCGAGCATCTCTTTTTTCAATGCTCCTTTGCCAGAAAGTTTTGGCATTTATGGTGGGATGCTTGGGGGCACCCATGCTGGCATCAAAAAATATAAATAGATAATATACATATAATTATAATTAATTTATGGATAGTTTAATTATTATTTATTTATTAAATCGATAGGTGTTCCTACAGTAGCATCATAATAAATGAATATATATATATATATATATATATATATATATATATATATATATATATATAATCATAATTAATTTATAGATAATCATAATTAATTTATAGGTAATATATAAATTTTATTGCATTATATTTATGAATAATTGGATAATCATACCTAATTTGTAGATAATATATATATTTTACCACATCATATTTTCAAATAATCGTATCATAAAAATGAATTGTAAAAATAAATCATCATAAAATAATTACCACAACATAAAAATATCATCACATGATAATAAATAAATAAATAATATATAGATCATAACTAATTTATAAGTAGTATATAAATTTTACCACATTATATTTATAAATAATCATAACAATAAAATTATAAAAATAATTAATTTATAAGTAATTAATAATAAAATTCTAAAAATAAAATATCATAAAAAATATTACAATATCATAATAAATAAATAGATAATATACATATAACCATAACTTATATATATATATATATATATATATATATATATATATATATATATATATATATATATATATATATATATATATATATATATAATCCTAATGTAATTGTAAAAATAAATTATAATAAAAAATATTACCATATCATAATAAATAATAAAATAGATAATATATAGATATTATAATTAATTTATATATTTTAGTGCATCATATTTATAAATAATCAAAAAATTGAAATTGTAAAAATAAATAATTTATATATCATATTTATAAAATGAATTATAAGAATAAATTATTATATAAAATATTACCACATCATAATAATTTAAAAATAAATTATCATAAAAATATATTACATGATAATAAATAAATAATATATAAATAGTCATTATGTGTGTGTGTGTGTGTGTGTGTGTGTGTGTGTGTGTGTGTGTGTGTGTGTGTGTGTGTGTGTGTGTGTGTGTGTGTGTGTGTGTGTGTGTGTGAAATACCGCATCATATTTATAAATAATCATAACAATGAAATTAAAAAAATAAATTATCATAAAAATATTACTGCATGATAATAAATAATATAGATAATCATAATTAATTCATAGGTAATATATAGATATGTATAGTCCAAAAGATGTAGTGGAGAGTAGAAAACCCTACATAAACCCAATGGTGCTTTGTACCCATTTTGTCTCACTTACATTTATGTGTGCACTATAAAAAATGGAGTCATAAAGTTTATTAACTAGTGATATCACTAATTTAGGAATACTTAAAAATTTGAGTATATCTATGAAAAAATGTCAAGCAATATCAAAGCCATTGTAAAAGTCTAAAAAGTAACAATAAAGAAATGACAAGGTGATCAATAAACCTAACAAGACTACTAATGACATTACATACGAGGTGATGACTAGTGAAGTGATAATGAATAAGCATGGGGTTAAAAAATATGCAAGGTTAATTAGGCAAATTGTAAAGGCTAGAAGCATAGTCAAACCAAATTGATAGAACAAATATAACACACATTGAATTTTTATGAAGAAATACCCTCGAAAAAAGTTTAAGGGTGAATCGATGTTGATGGAGAATGAATTTACACTTGTTTTTAGGTAGGAAATTTTTTAATTCTAATTATACTCCTATAGATTATTTTCATATGTTTATATTTATGTGAACACTTTTACATAATAATCTAGGTTAACCTATGGATATTCCAAAAACTGGAGTCAAACCAAGAACTACATGGTTAATGGCCAATATTAGGTCAATGGGGTATATGGCTTGGATGTAGGAAAACATTTAAAATTGAAGAAATGATGGCTTAGGTGAAATAACTAACATACTCAACTATGTTATAGATAGCATAGGAAAAAAGTATTCTTATTTTGAGGATACTAGTGTATTTTTATATCAAAATAATGGTGTGATTGTGATAGATTTTTTTGAGGTTTAATAATGCTATATACAACAAGTGGAGAATCAAGTCCTATCATAAAGGATAATATACAATGATCATAAATAGATGGAGGTAAAGATAAGATCTAAAGGTACATGAACTTTGATAGAAGATGCCTATTAAAAATAATGTAAGTCCATAATTGAAGAGCCTCCATAAAGATATAAGTTAGTGAAAAAACTAAAGCACATAAATTGGATAAAACCATTGAGGATCACATGGTGATATGAGTTACTTAAACTAATCAAGTGTTTTCCACATAAAGATATTTTTTTTGTCTGAAGAGTTACATTAAATGCATTAAATTTGTACATCCACTAATTCAGTCATCATAGGATCTGAAAATATGTTATATATAATATATTACATGCACGCAATTCGATCATTGAAATCATCAATAAAGAGGATATCACCAAAAGTGGAACCTAGTATTATTTCTAATTATATTTATAAAAAAGAGGGTCAGATATTTAAAATTTCAAATGGTGAAGAATGTGGGAGGAAATAACATGCACCATTTAGAACATATTTTATAAGGACCTCTTCTCAATGAAACCCATAAGAATTTAACAAGGACATCTTTACTCTCTAATCAAATGAAAGGGAAAAAATGGCATCTATATAATCTTAAAAATTGACTATATCTCTTAAAATGAAGATGAAATGCAAACATTTTTACTGATATTCAAAAACAACCAATAAAAATAGGAGTATTTTTTCACTGGTATCATGGGTTTTTATGAAAAATATCATATTTTTATTATGGATTAAATCTTCAATAAAACTTAGTGATAATAATATTGAACCCCTAAAACTCTATAATTCTCTTGAAAGAGAAAGTTGGGTTTTCAATAATTAGCATAATTAGCATCACAAGGAAGATGAATAAAATAAAAGAAGAGGCTATCGATTTAACCAAATCAAAGGAGGTGTATCCTTAATTGATACTCTACTATTTTCAATGACTACACACTTCCCTTTATTCTTGATTAAAAAAAAAAAAAATAATCTATTATCTTTCAAACATACGTACTAAATTTGTATGATATCATCATTTATTTAAATATTTCTACAAGGTTAAGAGAATATATTTTGAACCGAAGATCTTGGAACCTATCTTTATGAACCAGATGGTAAGGAAATGTGACGTACTTAAATGTAATATCCTCTTCAAAATAATTCTTCTATTAATTAATCTATTAGTTATTTACTTCTCGTTTATGGTTGAACATGCAACATGGAAAAGGATTCACTGATGCCTTTGGGATACTTTGATAAAGTGGTGAATGCCACGTGTAATCATATAGTGGTATTTCAAAGTAATGTTTAAATATCATCACATTGGTCATAATAATTTTTCTTTTGGGAAGGGTGTTTACAATTCATTTAAATCTAAAAGTGTCATTTAGGAAAAGGGATAATTTATAATTTATAATGAGGAATATTATTTTATATTTCCAAATGAAGATTATAAGAGTTAAAATATCATTCAACGATTACATATTTAAGTGAATCATATATATAACTTTATTATATATTATAGTATATTTATTTTATTTGAAATTTTTTATTAAATTTATAATTTTTCTTATTTTTTTGTTTATTTTTTATAATTTTCAACATTTTCCTTAATTTATAATTTATAATAAAATTTCATTTAAAAAAAAAATCCTTTTTTTTTAAAATTAATTTTTTTTTTTGAAATTCATAATTGTATCTATTTTCTAATTTCTCTTTAATTTTTTTTGAAATTTAGTTTCACTTTAATTTTTATTTTATTTTGAATTTTTTAAAATTTAAAAAGGTTGTATTTTTAAGTTAATTTTCTAATTTTTTTTAATTATATAAATCTTTGTCAATTTATTTTTTTAAATAACTATCGGGATTCAATGGATCCTCTGCTCAGAGAATATATTAATAATGTATACCAAAAAAATGATTAACTTGAAGATTTAATAAATACTCTTTTGAGAAACCAGCCAAAATTAAGGCATAGCCAACAAGGTGGTGTGTCATACAACATCAAACTAAAACAAATAAGTTACCAAAAATGACTATAAGGCCGCGAGCTAAACTATCATGGAACATAGAAAACCAAAAAGGTAATCACCAAGGACCGAACCTCAAAGACCCATACAAATCTATTATTACCTTCCTTATCATCCACTGCCACCATTACAATGAGGGATCCACCAACATTTGAAGAGTCCTCAACACACCAACCCTTCTTACCACCCCTCAAAGTCAAAGTTTTATAGCTCGATTTTTATCTAGCCTCTCCTAATTTTTTTGGGTACAAATATTTATATAAATAAAATACCCAAACCAATGGTGAATCATATCCCTATCCATAGGATGTTGACTTGCCTTGTTGTATTGAACAAAGGTTTCAAGCCCACATACCAATCTTCATCACATTGAACACTAGGATGGTAGTCCATTGCATTGGATACTTCTCATGAATAACCTATTTTAACTTAGTGTAGGAAAGATATTAAGGAGTGGTCATTCCAAAGAATAGATCCCAAGACCTCTCACTTTTAGCACTCAACTCACTCATTGCTAAGCTATAATCACCAAGTCTTTGTCATTTTATTTTTAGATATATAAAAAGCTTTTGATCAGAGCAATAATTAGTTACATCAATGACCACAACTGACCAATATAAACACTACCTCCATAACCAAAAAATATTAAAAACACTAACAATACTGCCACAACTAGTGAATACTACCAATATGACCATAACTACCTAATACCAGTGAAATGACCATAACTGACCTTCTAATACCTTTAAAATTTGAACCTGGGTAGTGTATATCACAATCAAATTGATTTAATAATGCACTCCCATCTCATTGATGACTTTATCATTTTATTAAGTTTCCTTAAATTTATAAATATTTTTAATTTATATTTTCCTCAATTTTTAATTTTCTATAATTTTATATTTTATCTTAGAAATTTAGAAATTTATTTAATTTCTATTTTTTCTCAATTTCTATGTTTTTAATTATCCTTAATTTAATATTTAATATTTAATATTTAATATTTTTTTATTTTAAAAATTCAAATGTCAAAAATTCCAAGTATTTTATAATTTTCTAATTTTTATTGAATTTTACCTAACTTTCTAATTTTTCCGTAATTTTATTCATTTTTTAAAAAAATTTATATTTTCCTAAACCTTTAAATATATCATGCCTAAAATTTATATTTATATATTTTCTTTCTATTTAAAATTTACTTTATTATTATTTTAAAAATTTACTTGGTTAATATCATCCTTTTCCTTTGGCCATTACAATCTATATGATGTATTTTACTTATTTTATTCATTTAAATTTATAATATTAGGGATCTTCCTTCTCTCAAAAAATTTCTATGATGACATTCTTCTTTTACGGGTTTGATTAAAGAAATTCTTAGATTTTTTTTCTATTTGTATCCTCTTCAAAACATCCGTAGTTATAATTTTCTATCTTATCCCATTCAAGTGGACATTAAAAATCCAAAATCCCTCCTCTTTGCTCATTTTACTTCCATATATTAAATTTGAATTTTCCTTCTATAATGACAACCCTGAAACTATAAAACCCCTTTTTTAAAAATCCCTACATCAATCATTCGCAAACCTTACTCTATAAATAAAAATGAAACTCTACAAACTAATAAACCTTAGCACACATCAGCGAGTGCAAACTAAAAAAGTTTTTTTTTCCTTACCCACAACCAAATTCTTTTAGCGTTTTTTTAAAGCTAATGTGGGGTTGATATCAATAATTATTTAGTAAAAACTCTTTTATGTTAAACACATAAAAGACATTTTAAGAACATTAATTCATATTTAGTGCCACTTTAACATCATTTCTTAATGGCATACTAATGTAAGCACTTGAGAACATTTTAATTTTACTTGTAAAAGACATTTATATCACCTCCAATCTTATTATATCTATTAAGAATAGATGCATTTAAAATATTTCATTAAAAATTTTGAAATAATAAAATGACTATTAGATGAGAAATCTGGTATTATGTTTGATTATTCTAAGATTTCTAAATATTACATATTACACAAAAACTTTAAAATAGATGAAAGTAATAATACAAAATAAAGGTAAGATTTATTAAGTATTAATTAAAAAATATAGAGGAAGTACATTATATAGTGAGATATTAGGTCACCATAAAAATAACAAATTAACTCACAATTAAAAAATATATTAAGTATGTATTCCCTTAATAATCTTAAAAATCCTAAATAAGTTGACTAACAACCAAGTAAATAAAATCAAAAGTGAAGAAAAAACCTACACTAATATATCCCACCTAAATAAACATTAAAAATCTAGAATCTTTCCTTTTTTTCTCATTTTATTTCCATATATTAAATCTAATTTTCCCTTATATAATGACAACCCTAAAATTTAACAAACACTATAAACCCTTTTAAAAAAATACTTTGATCAATCATTCACAAAACTTATTTCATAGATAAAAATCAAAATCTACAAAATAATAAACCCTACCCCACATAAACAAGTGCAAATTTAATTTTTTTTTTTTTTTAACCCAAAACCAAATCCTTACAAGATTTTTTAAAACTAATGTAAGGTTTGACATCAATAATAATTTAGTAAAAACACCTTTAATTCAAACACATAATAGATATTTTAATAGCTTTAATAACTATTTAGTGAGACTTTAACATCACTTGTTAGTGACACACTAATATAATCAGTTAAAGATATTTTAATGTCACTTGTAGAAGACATTTATATCACCGCCAAAGCCATCATTAAAGACATCCTAATATTACTACCCAAGACACCATAATGTCACCTCAATATCATCAATCTAATATTTTATATTTGTGTTACCCTGATGTCACCAACTAATATATATATATATATATATAATTAAAAAAAATTTAAAGAAAAATATTAAAATTTACTACTAATATATGGATATTTTGATGAATTTAATAATTGTATAAATATTTTATAAGAATAGTTGATGAACATTTCAGAAAAAAATTGTTCACTAAGAAACTTTAAATTTGATTTTTCAAGAAATAATGAATTAGAGAAAAAAATAAAAAAAATAAAAAAAATGAAACATAGCACTCTAATGTGACTTTAAACCAAGTTTAATATTTAAAATTCAAAAATAAAAACTTAAACAATATTAATGTGATTTAAAAATGACTTTAGGACTGACTTTAAAATGTCAAAATGTTGTAGTGGGAGTCTATGTTATTCTTTGCTAATTGATTAATTTTGAATAAATTACTGAAATTTTAGATTTTCTAATATTTATTTTAAAATATTTTTAAAGTACCAAATTCTTATAAAATATTCATAAAATTATTGAATTCGTCAAAACACACATATTAATAATAAATTATATATTTATCTTAGAATTCTTTATTTATATTATATATACTTCATAATTTTTAATATAAAAATAATTTTTTACAATTAATTTAGAAAAAGAAAAATTATTTTTATAACATATTAAATAATAATATGATTTTAAACAACAAATTTAAAATTGTATTATATTTATAAATCAACTCCTAAACTTTGACAATACATATAATAGATCAATAAATTGATGTTATGATAATATGTTACATAATAATATTAAACAATAAATCTAAAGTTGTATTATTTTTATGAATTGATTCCTTAAAGTTGACAATATATATGGTGGAACAGATTATCATATGTTACATAATAATATAAATTTAGACAAAGAATCTAAAGTTATGTTATTCTTATGGGTCGATTCCTTAGCGTTGACAGTGTATATACATGATTGAACGGGACCATGGTATCTTCAGAATAGCATCTCCCTTCGTTTGTCCGATTCAAATTGAGGAGATGAGAGATTATAGTGTCACAATCAGTTACAAGAAGAGATGATTGCCAATGATGTTTGTGTCCCAAACAGTTTCAACTTTCTTGGACATGTCAAGTGTTTATAGATGTTGTAAGTAGCGCTTTTGAAAGCCAAAACGTGTATGATGCAATTTACTAGTTGTTATGCGCTTTTTGTAGGTCTCTAATGGCTCTCTAAGACAAAAAAGAATTGCATATATTATTATTTTTTAACAGAGAAAATTACAAAGCTAAATGGCCTTAAAAATCTTGACAGGTGGCCTAATGAGTGCTGTGCTGAAAGCTGCTATCATAGCTTCCAAGCGCGCCTTATTATGTCAAGATATATACAATAAATAACTTTTAGTTCATCCGAGGAGGAATGCTCTGAGAATTTCTAAAGAAGTTGTGGGGATCCACCTGCGTTTTGGCCTTCACAAGCCTGTCGAAAGTTCCATGGAAATACTTGTCACCCCAAGTTCTCGCCTCTTCAACACTTGCACTCCCATTGAAGGGACTGCCGAGATTAAGGTCGAGATAATTCACATACGCAGCCCTGGGAGAGTGGGAAACATAAGGCTCCATGTACCTGTAAAGCTTCCTCATCCATTCAATGTAGTGATCATCCTGACTAATATCTGTCCAAGTTACTTCATACGGTATGTCGAACAATGTCCCTGCCCGCTGTGGAAAGGGCGTTGCAGACGAAGGTAATCTATTGAGTATTCCTCCCAGAGGAGAGAAAATTGCATCCGCACTCACCTCTTCTTCCATGATGGACCATAGACCTCTTAACGCAGATTTGGGCAAAGGGTATTTTCCGAAATCCGACTTTATTTTAAAGTAGGTCTGGTTTGTATAAAACCGGTTAGTCAATTGGCTGACATCGGTGTTGTCAAAGTTGCCGATCGTCTCTATCCATTTCATTTCTTCACAATCGTCGGCCGTCATTCCCAGCTCTGGAAAGACCTTAGAAATTTTAGTCAGGAGATCCTTCTTACGCCCCAGGTAGATTCCATGGAACGAGGCTCTGATGTCTTTGCCATCAGTATCGTTCACTTTGATGGCGAAGAACTGTACTCGCATGAACAGGTCTTTCTCCATGTGAGGACCAACATATTGCCATCTATGCACTGTATCAGTCACATTGTCGTTGCCGGTTTTTAACACTGTGAAGGCTGTGAGAATGGAAGGCACGCTCACGAGCTTGATTTTCCAGGCAAAAACAACACCCCAGCTGCCTCCGCCGCCTTGTCTCAATGCCCAAAACACATCTTCGCCCATGCTTTTTTTATCCAGGACATTCCCCGACGCATTTATAAGCAAGGCGTCCAAGACATTATCCGCTGCAAGGCCGTGTTTCCTCGAAAGGAAGCTCAGGCCCCCGCCGGCTAAATGACCGCCTGAGCCGACCGTGTGACCAACTCCTGCAGGAAATGCCAAGTTAGGGGAACTATTTGCGATGGCAGAATAAACTTCACCCAATATAGCGCCTGATTCTACCCAGGCCGTCTTTGATTTCACGTCGACAGTGATTTTGTTGAGCTTCATCAAATCGACGAGCACGAAGGGCACGTTGGAGGTATACGTAAGCCCCTCGTAGCTGTGCCCTCCGCTTCGAACACGAATCTCCCACCCATGTTTTGTGCCGCACAACACGGATTGCTGCAGCTGGCTTTTGCTTTTTGGTATAATGATAACGTAGGGTTTTGGCACCTGAGGCTCTGTGAATCGAAGATTCTGGGCAGAGAAATTCAGCAAAGAATTGAAGTCAGAAGACGAGACGGTTGTGAGGTTTGTGAGGCCGCCTGCATGCAAGCATGACATCAATCCTCCACCACCTGCATTATCTGTGGCTGCCCAAGAGCCACTGAGTGTGATAAATAGAAACAAAAGCATATAAGAGTTGCCCATGTTTTGAGGCTATCACGAATTCTTCATGGCAAACCTCTCCAACTCTATGCAATTTATAGACACCACTGTCTAACTATAACTGGAATGTTTACGTTGATGATTAGATAAGATTGCTTGACTTTTTACATTGACTGGTTGGCGAGGCTGAGATGATTCTCCGTCGTTAGCATCCAGAAAGAAGGTTTGAATAAACCTTTTTTTTCTTAAAGCTTAGGTTAATTTGCAATCAGCGGCATTGCCTTTCTATTATCATTGGAGAATCAATTTTACGTCCACAATACCTAATTCCGTTTTTCGAATGAGTTTTAAAACCAAAGTGAAAGTTAGATATTGTCACGAACTTGGCAACCTCCATCTTACAATTTTTCGTCGTTAAGCCGATTTTATATACCTCTATGGGAAGCTCAAACTCAGACTCGCCATCCACGTGTGGGTGATTTTAGACATTACTTATTTTACCAAAGTTTTTTCACTCTTCACAGAATGACATGTGTATGTGTATAGTTACGAACCTTTCTTGACCTTTGCTATCATGACACATGGATTGTGGATATCAATATTGGTAAGCTTCAGCTTTCCAATAAATCCAATTTGCTCATGGCTCAACTTAAAAAAAAGTTTTTTTTTAAAGATGTCTCAAAAAAATTGTGATTTTTTAGATGTCAAAGATTGTAACAAATATCTCAAACTTTTAATTCTTCTCGAGGTTAAGAAAATTTATTTAAATTAAATGTAATTAAATTAAATAAAAATTCAAATGCGAAATATAAAAAACGATATAATATCTTGATGATGATGTTGTTAGTAATATATATTTTTAATTCTATAATATATATTAATAGTAATATAATATTAAAATATATTTTATTAAATAATAAACTATAATTATTATATTATAATATAATATAATTATAGAATATATTATATAATATAATATTATAGTAATATTATATACATAATTAATAATATATAATTAGGTAATAATATAATATGTTAAAATTATATAATAATATATTATATTATTATATAATATAATAAAATAAACCTATTTATAATATTATTAAAATATATTATTGTTTACTAATTCCTTGTTGTAGATTTGGAACATATTTTGTCATCTACTCTTTGTTTGGTATATCTTTATTTTTGTTGTTGAAGATATGAAGAGTTGTTTAGGTTGCACTTTCTTTGTCATCATCACCCCTTGGCTTAGCTTGAAAACTTTCATCGTTTTCATGTTCTCTACGGCTTTACCCTTCCCCACCACTTCACCATTACTCAAGCTCAATGTGAAATAAAACATCTCTTTTTGACATAACTCATTGCCATGCTGTATTAAGCAACACACGACCTCATTTTCCACTATCACCTCCACTAAAATATCTAATTATTAATGTTTAGTGCTTCACACACAACAAGGGGAGACATGGTCAATGGTAATGGGTTTATACGACTCCAAATTTACACTATTTTATTTTACAAAACTCTAGTCTATCAAAACATAAAATTATATCAGTGGTAATGGGTCCACAATAAACTTCATAAAAATATGGATTGAAGATGTGGGAGTGGTTCGTCAAGGAGTTGGCATAAATGCAATAATGTTGAAACTTCCAAGGTTGAGGTTAGATGTTTTGGGACAAAGAACTTTGTTCAATCGGTTAAAGTTAAGATTTATTAATTTATTTCCCACATCTTGAGGCTTATTTTTTATGTCGATACCTATTTCATTTCCTCTTCTAAGTATTAGGAAATTAACCAAGATCACATTAATAAGATTGAAAACATAAATCAAATGAATGAAAAATAAAACAACATTACTTTAAGATTGAATCAGTCCACAAAGTGAGAAATGAAAGTCGACAAGTGGGAAAATTGTCAAATAGAGAAAAAACTCATAATCTATCAGAAGACTTGTAATAAAATAAAATCCAAGTATAATAGCAATTGGAACCCAATAGAAAGAAAGAAGAGTGGCCTAAAGCCAAAATATAAATTACAAGATTGCTAGAGTAAAATTGTTGTAGAAGAGATGAGGAGAGGATTCTTTAGAGCAAGAAAAATGATGAAGGAATTGGAAGAATCTCATGACAACATTATAAGGCTTCCTTAGAGTGTTTCAAATGTTTTATTCCTAATAAAGTAGAGGAATGTGTGTGACATGTGGAGAGAGGAGTTATTTGTGCAAGTAACTCCAAGAATACTAAAAAAAGATAAACAAGGTGAAGGATGCCTTATAAATCTGAGTAAAAGAGACTTCAGGTAATACTAAACTAGCTTAAAAACTAAAGTGAACCCAAGTAAGGTTAATCTCCAGTACATCCCCTTAAGTATAATTTGAGGTTACAAAAGTGGATAAAACCTTTTACAATCAAGGAAGGGAGTTGACATCACATAATACTCACCTTTAAGGAAAAATTGATTAAAAAAGAGTCATAAAATTTTGACAATGAAATAAAAAGAGAATGTGCATTTAAGAAAGATGAAAAAGTGTGATCATTAACAATATCCAATAAGCCTCTTCAGATAAGATAGTTTATCTGTAACGAAACAAAGACCAATGAAAAGTATAAATGATCCACTAAAACTTTTATAATAAAAAAATAATACAAATATTTCATGTTAAGTAAACAATAAAAAAATATGTGATCTACATACATTATAATGTAATAAAATTAGATGTATAACAAGACAAATATAGTAACAAATAACTTCCATCACAAAGAATAAAATCCTACAAGAAAATGAAGTTAATCAAACTAAAGAGATCCAATCAAAGCATATTTCATTTGAAACAAAAAGCAAAGAATGCATAATAAAACAAGTTTATCCAAAGGGAGACAAATAATATGTGTTACTTTTAAAAGATATTCAACATGAAATAATTAATAATTTTCACAAGAAGACATTTCAAAGTCTATAGAAAATACATTATCATTAGGTATCCAAATAGGTTTTACTTTATACTTAGGTGTGTTAGTAGTTTTCCAACAATGCAAAGTGTTATGAGTGGAATTACCACAATATTTGAATGGATGGAATTTTTAAAATTTATTTGATCTAGGATGTCCATATTTTCTATAATGTTCACAAACTTTATTATTTCTAACAAAAGAATGAGAATGATAAAAATTATATTTAAACAAATGTGTGTGATAGTCATTTGGTGTGGAGGACAACATAATCTAGATTCATATTAGAAACAATTGAAGCATTAAATCCCATACATTAGAAATTTTCATTAGAATTAAGAAAAAGAGATTTAATAATATAATTTTTGCACTTAGAAAGAAAACCACCCAAGTAACTCATAGATTGCATCATTTTGAATCTAGGTTTGGTATATTGAGTCTTCAAATGATTTTATTTAGAAAACACATTTAAGTTCATCATTAGGGGCATGATCATGTGCAAAAAACATAAGTTTAAAATTTAAAGCCTCAAAATATGTTTGTATTTTTTTCATGTGTTCATGAAAATAGTTTTGAAGAGTAGTAATAGCTAAATTTAGACATTGAAGATGCTTATTAAGAGAAATAATTTCATCACTTTTAAGAGTAAAAGTTTGCGTATTATTTTTAAATGCTAAAACATCCACCAATTTAAAATTCTTTATACTAATAGGATCTACTTGAAAGTTACCTCAATTAAAAATTTAAGATGAATCATTTTTTCCAAATATTAGTAATTAAAATAATTTCAAAGTATATTCAAATTCCTATTAATCTCTTTGCAAAAAAATGTCTTAAGGCTAATTATCTGTGTTTTTGTTTAAAAAAAAAGAAACTTAACCCAAAAAAAAAAACATACTTTAAAAATTAGACCTCACTTTAAAAGTTTTATGCATTTGAAAAAATAGTTCTATTTTTTATTAATAGAAATTTGTATTAACTTCTAAAAGCATGTCCACCCAAAAAAATCCAATCTTTTAAGAATATTCTTATTTTTGTTGATCTGAAGGCTTATAAAACATTTTTTGAATGGAAATGTTTATTTTTTAATATTTTGAGATTATTAAAACAAAACATGTTAGACTTAACTTGAAAAATTGAAATCTATTACGGCCAAGCAATATTAATTTATTTGATATAGCTTATAGATAGAAAAATGAAATAGAACATGATCTAGTTGTTCAATATAGTTCACTATAGAGGTGAAATAAATGTATAGCTTCACATCAAGGTCATAAGAACATATGAAATGAGATAGGATTAAGGTTAAAAATATCCTACCTAAGGATCTATAATCAAATAGATTCCATTTATACTTAATGAAATTGGGATATGACCAATAGATCCATGAAACCTAGCAAGAGGAGCACCTATAATAGAATGCCAATAGGAAAGGTTTTAGATCCTCTAAAAAATCAACATAATGCAATATCCCTAACTAGCTCTATATTTATAAAGTAACCAAATATCACAATCAAGAAATGTATGTAAAGGGAAGGATTAGAAACATATTAAAATGAGAAAGGAATCATGGTAGGCTAATGGGGGCCTAGGCTATCGAAGGTGGATAAATGGAAAGTTTGAATAATCTTATAGCCACATTAAGATTAAGATTAAGATTAAGTTTAGAGAAAATTTAAATGAGTGATATATTAATTAACAAAGCAATTATGTAACTTCTATCTATCAAAAGGAGATAGCTAGGGTTAGAATATACTTACTTTGAATAAGACTTGTTGAGCCTCAATCTCCCCCTTAGCAAATGGTGACTTGCAAGAGAATTTTAGGTTTGTAAGGATTTTAATGTCTAAATAAATATATAGGTGAAAAATATTCCTATTGAATCCAAGATTCTATAAGACAAGATGTTCCCTCCAAGATAAGATCTAAGTAATAATTCCTTCAAATATAGACTTAGGGTGGAAGTGCAAGCAATATAAATTGAAAATAAATGTTCCTTTCTATTTTATTAAAAACAAATCTTGTATTTACAATGATGAATGACCCTAATACCTATGGTATATTTAGATAACATTATTGGAAAACTTTATTTAGTCCTAAATAGGTCAACTAACCTTAAACAAGGTCAATTAGACTGACATAGTTATGAAGCATGCATTATAATGTTTAGAAATACATTGATATAATTGATGTAATTGCGATGGGACATGTAATTATTAGAACTACATAGAACCTTTTTAAATAGTAGGAAAATAGGGGTCTTGACATAGATGATACCATATGGAAGAACATAACACAGGGGATCAAATTTGGGGAAACTAGAATGGCTATATGAATGATAAATAAATAACAAAGTCTCTCATGAAGCACTATCAATATACCCAACCATTTCCTGATGCAACCTTTAAGGAGTACACTTAAGGAGAATGAAACTTTATAGGTTGATGTAAAAGAGAAAGTGTCTATGAATGATAAATTTTAATAATATTGTGTGTATACAATAAGAAATTAAAATACTATGGATTTCTAGCCATGGATATGAGCATCATCTAAAATGAGAAATAATACATGGATTATGGTGATTTTATCAATGATGCTACTCAATAAATACTAGTCAATGTTAAGACATGGCAAACCTCTCCAACTCTATAGAATACTTCATGGCAAACCTCTCCAACTCTATGCAACTTATAGACACCAGTGTCTAATTATAATTGGTATGTTTACATTGATGATTAGATAAGATTATTTGAATTTTTAAATTAAAAGGTTGGTGAGGCTGAGATTGTTCTCCATCATTAGCATCTAGAAAAGAAGGTTTGAATAAACCTTTCTTTTTCTAAATCTTATATTAGTTTACAATCAATGTCATTACTTTTATATTATCATTGGAAAATTAATTTTATGTATAAAATTCTCAATAAATTCAAATAAGTACAATCCAAAATACTTAAATCACCTAATTATATTTTTTAAATGATTTTTAAAACCACACTAAAAGTTAGATATTGTCATGAAACTAGCAACCTCCATCTTACAATTTTTCATCGTTAAAGCCAATTTTATATACACATATATGACAGTGTGATTTTTATGGCTAGAGGCATTTCTATGGTGAAGCTAAGATTATATTGTCCTTCCAAATGTAGGTTATGTTAGACAATACTTATTTTACCAATGTTTTTCACTATTTATAGAATGACACGTGTATAAATAAAGTTAGGGAACCATCCTTGACCTTTAAAATCATGAAACATAGACTGTCGATATCAATATTAGTAGGCTTCAGCTTTCCAATAAATTCAATTTTCTAAGGACTCAACTTGAATAAAATGAAAAATTCATAATATTATTTGAAATTATTTTTCAAAAAAAAATTATGACTCTTTAAATGTCAAAGATCATAAAAATAATTACAAATATCCTACGATTTTAAATCTCCCCACGTTAAGAAAATTCACTTAAAATAAATATAATTAAATTAAATGAAAATTCAAACATAAAATACAAGGAACCAGATAATATCTTACCATATAGAAATATCATCTAATAGTAATAATATTGAATAACAAATAATAATAATAATAATAATAATAATAATAATAATAATAATAATAATGTAGTATAATATAGTTATAGAATATATTATATAATATAATCTTATAATAATATTATATACACAATTAATAATATATAATTATCTAATATTAATAATAATGTAATATGTTAAAATTATATAATAATATATTATATAATAAAATAAAATAAACTTATATATAATATTATTAATATAAATTATTGTTTACTAATTTCTTGTTGTTGATTTGGAATAGATATTATCATATGCTCATTATTTGGTATATCTTTATTTATTGTGTTGAAGATATGAAGATTTTTTTAGGTCACACTTTATTTATCCCTCACCACCAACCCTTGGATTATATTTAAAACTTTCATCGCTTTCATAATCTCTACGGTTTTGCCCTTCCCCACCACTTTGCCATTATTCAAGCTCATTGTGAAATAAAACATCTCCTTTTGGCATAACTCATTGCCATGTTGTATTAAGCAACACACCACCTCATTTTCTATTATCTCCTCCATTATAAATATCTAATTATTATTATTATTTAATGATTCACACACAAAAAGGGAGACATGGTCAATGGTTATGGGTTTGTACAACTCCAAATTTACAATATTTTATTTTACAAAACTCTAGTTTATCAAAACATAAAATTAAATCAATGGTAATGGGTTCACATTTAAGTTCCCACAAATGTGACTTGAATATATGTGAGTGGTTTGTTAGGGACTTGGCTTAAATGCAACAACATTGAAATTCCAATGCTAAGGTTAGATGGTTTGGGATAAAGGACTTTATTTAATAGGTTGAAGTTAATATTTATTTATTTCTTTCCCATGTCTTGAGCCTTAGTTTTATGCTGATACCTATTTCATTTCCTCTTCTAAGTATTAGGAAATTAACTAAGATCACATTAATAACATTGAAAACATAAATCAAATGAATGCAAAATAAAGCAACATTAATTTGAGATTGAATCGAGACACAAAGTGAGAAATGAAAGTTGACAAGTGGGAAAACTATCAAATGGAGAAAAAAACTCAAAATTTATTATAATACTTATAATAAAATAAAATTCAAGTATAATAGAAATTAGAAGCCAAAATAAAGAGAGAAGTGTGGCCTGAAGTGAACATATAGCTCACAAGATTGCTAAAGTAAAATTATTGTAGAAAAGAAGAGAGGGCTCTTTAGAGGAAGATAAATGATGAGAGAGTTTCAAGAATATCATGAAGATCTTATAAGGCCTCCTTAGTGTGTGTCACATATTTTATTCCTAAGAAAGTGGAAGAAAGTGTGTGACATTTGGAGAGAGGATTTATTTGTGCAAATAACTCTAAGAATAATAAAAAAAGACAAAAGAGGTGAAGAATGCCTTATAAATATGGGTAAAGGTCAATTTATAATAATAAAAAGTGAATACCTAAAAGATACTTTAGGTAATACTAAACTAACTTAAAAAACTAAAGTGAACCTAAATAAGGTTAATCTCCAATACTCCCCTTTAAGTATAATTTAGGGTTACAAAAGTGGATAAAACCTTTTAAAATAAATGAAGGGAGTTGAAATTACATAACACTCACCCTTAAAGAAAAATTACTTCAAAAAGAGGCCTGAAATTTTGACAAAGAAATAAAAAGAGAAGGTGCTTTTAAAAAAGATGAAAAAGTGTGATCATCAATAATCTCCAAAAAGCCTCTTCAGATAAGATGGTTTATCTACAATGAAACAAAGACCAAAAACAAGATAAATGATCCACCAAAACTATTATAATAATACAAATATTTCATGTTAGGTAAACAATAAATGGTATATGATCCACATTTATTATAATGTAATAAAAGTAGATGTACAAAAAGACAAATATAGTAAAAAATAAATTCCATCACAAAGAATGAAGTCCTACAAGAAAAGGAAGTTAATAAAACTAGAGAGATCTAATCAAGTAATATTTCATTTGAAATAAAAATCAAAGAATGCATAATAAAAAAAAGTGTCTATAAAATACATTATCTTTAGATATAAAAATAGTTTCTACCTTAGAATTAGGTTTTTTAGTAGTTTTCTAACAATGAAAAGTGTTATGAGTGGATTTACCACAATATTTGGATGGATGGAATTTCTAAAATTTATGGATCTAGGATGTCTATATTTTATATAATGTTTACAAGGTTTATTATTTCTAACGAAAGAATGAGCATGATAAACATTATGTTTAAAAAAAATCCATGATTGTCCTTTGGTGTGGAGGATAATATAACCTAGATTTGCATTAGAAGCATTTGAAGCATTAAAACCTAGGCATTTACAATTTCTATTAGAATTCAGAAAAGAAGAATCAATAATATACTTTTTTCACATACCAAGACCACCACCCAAGTAACTCATAGATTGCATGATTTTGAATCTAGGGTTGGTATAAGGAGTGTTAAAATTATTTTATTTAGAAAACACATTTAAGTTCATCATTAGGGACATGATCATGTGCGAAAGACATAAGTTTAAAATTTAAAGTTTCAAAATAAGTTTATATATTTTTTTGACATGCTCATTAAAATAGTTTTGAAGAGTAGTAATATCCAAATTTTGATATTGAATTTGATTCTTAAGAGGAATAATTTCACCATTTTTAAAAGTAAAAGTTTGTGTAATGCTTTTAAATGCTAAAACATTGGGCAATTTAAAAGTCTTTATACTAACAAGATATACTTTAAAATTACCTTAATTAAAAATTCAAGATGAAGAAAATTTTCCAAAGATTAGTAATTGAAATATTTTCAAATCATATTAAAATTCCTATAATCCCTTTTAAAAATAATGCCTTAAGGCTAGTTATCTGTGTTTTTGTTAATAAAAACATACTTTATAAATTACACCTCAGATTAAAAGTTTTATGCATTTGAAGAAATAGTTCTATTTTTATTAATAGAAATTAGTATTAACTTGTAAAAGTAATTCCACCCAAAAAATGCCAAATTTTTAATAAAATTCTTATTTTGGTTGATTTGAAGACTTATAAAAGATTTCTTTGAAAGGAAATGTTTATTTTTTAATATTTTGAGATTATTAAAATAAAACATGATAGACTTAACTTAAAAAAATTAAATCAATTATGACCCAGTGGTATTGATTTATTTGATATATCTCATGGATACAAAAATTAAATAGAATATGATCTAGTTGTTCAATATAGTTCACTATAGAGGTGAAATAAATTATTTCATAGAATGAGAATGCAATACTACAATATTCATTATAAATTCATATATATACAAAGACAATTACTAGAATATGGTAACTAACAGATCGGGAGTGGTGGCAACTAATATATAAACATTCTAAAATTGTGATATTGGTGAAATGAAATGGTTACACCAAACTACCTAGAAAATAATGTAAAACAAACTCTATGTTATATCTAATTATGCTAACATTTCCCCCTTATTACATTATTTTTACAAACATCATATTTTTTGATAGTGGACACCCCCTTATTTCAAATATGGTGAAACATTTTTACACTCTTCATGTAGCTTGCTCACCTTTGAGGTGGTATGTCATATTTGTGGCTTCATGGTCTTGGTGACACCTTGGTTTTCCTTGAAGGATTACCATAAAATTGGAAGTGACGTGAGTACATATCTCTACTTAACACCTTTGGTGGTTTCTTGGATTACCACAAACCACTATAGTTTTTTGCCTACATGTTGACCACAAACCTACAGGTGATAAGAGGTCTCAACTATTTTATACACTTCAATGGTTTCTTAGATTTCCACAAACCTTTTTCTAAGAACCATGTGCTAATTTAGATCTTTTTCTCTACACAATGTTCTTCATTAGGAGGTACCAAACTGGAAAATAATACTTAGTATTATTATTGAAAACCACACTACACAATAAAACCACACCATGCATAAAATAAAATAAACACACTAAAAAATATCACCATAACATTGATGCGACATTTATTTTTTTCAATGATTGTTCATCTTCTGGACCACCTATCTCTATCTATCGTGCCTACAATGTTCATCCTCTTCCAACATTTTTTCTTTCTCCATTATTATTAGCAACAAATAAATTATCTCTTCTTTATAAATTTGTTGGAAATACATTTATAAATGGAATTGTATTCTTCACCTCTATATTCATTATTATAAAATGCTTTATCTATGAATATCTCTTCTTCCCAACATATCTATCTCACTAATTTTCATAACTTGGCAACGTTGTAACCTGGGTATGCTTTCCCACTCATTTACATTATGTTTTGTTGAACAAGTTTATTATCCTCATCCTCAGTATTACCTTGAATTTTAACATATTTTGTAATTATTCTTCTCTCTATATACCAATTGTTATAATAGAATGAATCCCAATTTGATATTATTTCTTCATCATCAATTCCAATATCTCTTTATATATCATGAAATGGATTGTAAAGTAATAACTTTGACCCAAAAAAATCAATCTATTTATTTGATTCACATGTAAGGATGAAGGAAAATCTTGTAAATACTCTCACTATAGATGCAATACTCCTTTCCTCTTATTTTTTTTTATTGCATTAGATTATATGTCCAAGATCTAGTTGGCTTAATAAGTAATGTGATTCTCATGGAAAAAGGCCTATTCTTGTATACATAAATGAAAGACACTATATACTTTTCATTATCTTCTTCTTCTTCTTAATTTTTATCTACATGTTTCAACACTTGACATGAAATATTCAAGTTCATAAATAGATTATCATGGAAAAAGGCCTATTCTTGTATCTATAAATGAAAGACACTATATTATTTTCATTATCTTCTTCTTCTTCTTAATTTTTATCTACATGTTTCAACACTTGACATAAAATATTCAAGTTCATAAATACTCTACTACTCTCTACTAATAGAATCTCCAGCAATATGTGACACATTTCTTATGCCTCAATGTCTCTTTCAATAACTACAATAGTTATATGTATTCTATATATATTTACTACTAATTCAATAGGTTTTTCAATGTTTTCAAGATGCATCAATATTTGATGATAAGTTTCATAATATTTCTTTGCCTTTGGTGTATACTTAGCAATGTATTTAACCATAATGTGTTTGGATAGAATATGTTGCCAATCTAAATTTGCTCTCAATAGATGTAACAAAGAGTGATTGTATGTATTGAATCTATCATCATTTATTGTAGGCTCAAAAAATTTATCTCTTATGTGTAAGTCTTCATATAATTTTGATCCATTAAGATTCATTGGCCATAGTTCCCCGTACCTAAAAGAAATAATAACTCAATTGTTAGTTATTTTATAAATATTATGTATAATTTTTTCACAATTATTTATATGTTGTAAAATCTTAATCACAAACCTTTTTTCCTCTTTTCTTATGTAGGCAAGCTCCCTTTCTACACATTGTATGTCATTCTACATAATTAAGTAGCTCTTCATAATCACTCTCTGTATCCACCTGTATAAGTTCTCTTGTATTTAGAAGACATGAATGTTGCATAAAATTTTGACATTCATAAAATTAATGATGTATAATAACTTGTTAGTTACATTGAAAAAATATAGATTTTACATAAAACATAAATTACCTGATGATTGATAACATACCTATATGTTTCATTGGTGTGGATCTTCCTAATAATTCCATGCATGAACATCAGAATGGAGGTAATTATCAACAATATTTCATTCAAAATCATTTTTCCAATCAAGGTTATCCATATTTAGTGCACCATCAAACCATATGAATCCATGCACATGTGGTGAGCCTCTATGTTATCATTCATATCTAGATAAGTAATACTTCACTTTCACTCATTTTTTTAATATATCCTTACAAAATATTGAATGTTGCAAGTGATATTGTGTGATACTATATGAGGATAATAAGAAATATTATATCTTCACCAATTTTGGGTTTATCATGGATCTTTTGGTAGGGTTCCTAGTATTAGTGCATTTAGATTAATTCACCATGCCATTTTTCCCAATATGACCTTGTACCCATCAATAAGGTTCCAAAATACATCAAAAAATCTACTAAATGGGAGTGGGGTACATTATCCATATGATCATCTAACTCAGTAATAGTGATTGGCATCTCTTGAAGGCTTTTTTTCATAAACACTAGACTTGAATTTTGTGCATGATGTCTCATGATCATGTTCATCATGTGATATCTAAATCCTAGATGTTGGACATAATGGTGATCCCTATATTGAAATAAAATATTTAAAAAATTCATGAAAATGTACTCATTTCAAATATGGTTCTATCCAATCATATATTCCTTCAGGAAATAATATTGGAAATACCATATCAAGTAATCCTAATATGACATACTCATTTATAGGAGATGAGCCAATCCCTGACCATTCAATTAGTGATCTAGGATCTATATTAGGGTTATTTTCCCATGCATGGATTAATTATATCTCCCTTGGTGCATTAGGGGGTTTAGAGGCCATTGAAGTTTGTGATAAATGATATTTATTTAATCCATCTCCATTAGTGGATCCACAAATACAAACTCATTTACATCAAAATCAAATTGCATGTGGACAAAGTTTCACTAGTTAAAGATATTTTCATCAAAGTTAGTTGTAAGGTCATTAAGTGCATTTTCATCAATTTGAACATTTAAATAAAATATGTCATGTTATATTTTATATTTCAATGGCTTATATACTTTCTATCTATTGATATTAAGGTTTTAATTTGTTCCATGTTGATCCCTTCATCAAACTATAATCATTGGTAAAAATTTTATTTGATCTAGTAAAACCTTAACAATTTCTTTTACTTTTTTCAAAAATTGAATTGTATGTCCTTTGTATTTATATTGGCCTCTTGTTGCATGTGTCACTTTTAAGATTGGGTTAACATGGGATATTAATATTTCTTTGACTTGTGTTAAGTTTACAAGTTTTGGTGGTTGTGGTCCATGATCCATATTATTCGATGTTGAAAACTAATGATGACCTTTATCTTGTCGACATCTATTGCATATACGGCCTTTAGGGGTTTGAGAAACATTTATTTCAATATAGATTTCTTGATAAATATATCACATGCTCGGTGAAGCAATATTATATAAGCCATGTCAAAAAATCATTTGAAATATTTTCAAATCTCTCCCAACCATTCCATTGGGATCAATTATATTTTTCTCTCTTTCAATTTTTGTGTCTTAAATATTTTCTCTTATTTTTGGTTGTGAAGTTGAATCTTCTTATAAATAATTATTTTCCATTCATCTTATTCTTGTAGGTTGAGATGTTTTATTATTAAAGATAAAGGGAGGCATTTTTTTGAATAGGTACCCTTACCTAGGAATGAAACACAAAACCAAGGCCATAAAACACTTGGCAATAAAATAAAGACTGAAGAAAAATAACCAAAGTATAACAAAAGAGCAAAAATAAATTAACCATAAATGCCAAAAATTTCAACAATAGTTACTTCCCAAAATGAAACAAATAAAGAAACCAACTAGGCATCTCCCATGAGATTTTCATTGTTAGATCTAAGAGACATTGTTATGGGTTTCAAACCTAATTTACATTTTACTTTATTTTTATGACTAATAATTTTCCTTTCTCCTATTGCCTCAGTGTTTAAAAGTATGGGGATGGAGATTTATAGATGTTTCTCTAGATTTAGTGTTTGATCTGATTCAAACACACCTTGTATTTCTAAAATGATATATCTGATATAATATTTTAATTTCCATTAGTCCTATTTTGTAACACCACAACTCGCCCTTATTGATATTTTCCTCACAACAATGTGTCTCATTAATTTGATTCTACTCCTCTACTTTCAAAGGGATCTTTGGATTTAATCCCTCATTCTCACTTCCACTATCATTCGTAGCTAGAACCATAATATGTTTAATTTCAAAAAAAATTCCACCATGATACCATATTATTGAATTTGAAGCTCGAATAGTCATTTACAAGATGCCCTATTTTGAAACATCTTTTACATCTACAGGGGATCCATTTATAGTCCAAGGATTGCATCTATTTTCCCCCCACTATTAGTTTTATTTGAGAAAATAGATCTTTAGAAAAATCTACATAAATCAAAATTTGGGTAAAAGTGGTGTGTCCCTTATTTTCAGCCATTTTATCAATAGTCCAGAATTTACCTATTATATTTCTAATGGCTGAAAATACCATATCATCCCAAAAATGATAGGGAAAATTTGGAATCCTAATTTAAATTGATTTAACATTAAATATTTCATTTTAGGAATTAAATTCTAGATGCCAAGGATTTATCAATAAAATATGATTATCCCAGTCCTAAACATTATTTTTGAAAACATACTCTTTATTTTCTACTAAATAAAAAATCAAAATACAAAATCCTCTAGGACAAGGGTGGATTCGTATCTTACCTTCCACCTTATCTTACCATTGGGATGAGATCCACTCATGTAATGTTGGTAGAGTCAATGAAAACCTTTCAACTTTACAAATCAATCCTTGTGTAGTTAACCATTCTTTCCTTTGAGAAATAACTTCAATCTCTTGTTTATCAAAGAGGACAACTGGGGTTTCCTTGGCTAGAATCGTAGGAGATATTTTGTGTCCTCCCATAGATTCAACAAATGATCTTCCACCTGATGTGGATTGTGTCCTTATATCCAAAACCATGGGGTTGGCCTTACCCTATTTCCATCCTCATACTAACCCAAACTCAACTTGATCTCCCAAAAACTATGTGTTTTATGGATTCTATCATGAGTGTATTGGGGTTTGACCATTCTTTGCCCCTATGCTATCACTACCTCCATTTATCAGTAGAGAAGGTCCAACATCCAATCTCCCTCCACTCTTATCTATAATTCTAATATTTTTAGATCCATTATCTCTCTTATCCCCATTATTCATCGATGATGGTCTCCACCTAGGTAGAACTCTAAAATATTTGACCTCCAAAGCACCTATAACATTATCACCACTTATAGTTATTGAATTATCTATGTCAATCATTGCCGCTAGATATATAATAGTGGTTAATTTTTTGTTTTTATCATTGGAAGCATTGTAGTGTTTAGGTTTTCATAGGAGGTTTGTTGATGGAAGCATAAAATAAATTAGGGATAATTTTTTTATTAATCCATATGTTAATCCTTATAGACATCCACATAGACATCCATTACATCAAATAAATTAGGGATATATCTTCATTTTGTGCAATATCTTCAACATAGACATCCATTATAACTTTAAATGCATTATCTAGTGTTTGGATCACATGATCTATCGACATCAAGTTAACCTTCTTCAGAATTGATGTCAACATTATAAATTGATCACCAATAATGCCATTGAGATGCTTCATGATGAAGTTCTTATTTATATTTGCTTTCTACCTCAGTTAATTTATCTAAATATATTTATATTTGTAATATTATTTTTAATACATATTGTCCATCTTGAGACATTTGTGGTTGAATATATTTCATCTTATTTGCATGTTGCTTCTCTCCTACTTATAATTATTCAACTATTAATTTGCCCATGCATTATTTAAATCTTTTTCTATTATTATCATTTTGACTTTTTATTTCTTCCTCTCTTTGTGCATCTATCATTTATTTTTGTATTTATCTACGACATTATATTTGATATTCTATTTTTTATTCTCTTTGATATTCTTTTCATTCTTCTTCATTTATAAAATTCAATTTTGGTCGAGCCATATCTAAACAATTTTTTAAAATAATATTTTTATTATATTATCGAATAACATATTGAATTTTATCATTGTATGGATATCTAAATGATATTCACAATTTAAAAATATATCAAAGCATGAAGTAAGAATAATATAAGTATACAAAATATACTTGAAAAAAAAATTGTAAATTATATTACATCAAATATAGATAACATATTACATTTGATAATTGTGGGATATGTAAATCATATTCATAATTAATAAATATATAAAAACATAAAATAAAATAATTCAAATATATATATATATATATATATATATATATATATATGATAATTAAATTTTTTTGAATGTTAACCAAATTAATATATTAAAAATTTAACTACATAACACACATATATATACTCATAAATATTGATTTTAATCTTATAATTATACATGTCAAATACCTTAATAAATACTTATTTATCCTGGTATAAATGTTAATTCCTAATATCTTTCATAGATTACTTTTTTTTGGCATCAATATTAAATTATAATATATTTCACAAATTCTCACGTAGCATACTTATCTTTCTATATATTACATACTACATAAAATGATATTATTAACTTTAAATTATTTTAAGGTTGAAGTAATAATTGCTGCACTTTCACAAATATTACATAGAATATTTGTTTGCCTATCATGATTTAAAATATTTGTGGAAAAAAATAAATGTAAATACATATATACCTACATACATGCATGAATGCATGCATATATATACATGAATGCATATATAGACATGCATGTATATATATACCCATACATACATACATACATACACACACACACATATACTTATAGATATAGATACATATACATATACGTACATACATACATATACACACATATACATATACTTAGTAACAAAATATATGAAATAAAAGAAACATAGGTATATATGAAATAAAATCAAGAATAATATTTGTTCCCTAAGAACATAGTGACATCAATTGAGAAGATATTATATGGAGAGGTCCATGGATTGCAGATGAGGCCATGATCCTTATTCACTACAAATTTGGTCAGGGTGAAGGCCATTAGAATATAGTAGCCAAATGTGTACGTACAATTATAATTATAATTAATTAACTTAGAGATCATTGTAGGTATTTTTCCCTAAATCATGGTAAATTTTAGTCTAAGGTAAAATTTTGGAAAATGTTTTAAGTAAAACACCAGTTGAATTTTTTCACTTCACACATCCCTAAAGCTAGGTTTTCTTCACCTTTGAGATGCACAAGATGTGAAAACACATTCAGACACTGTGGACTACTCTTTTGCACTAACTATGCCCTCACAGTTGGGCCTACCCAATCTTGTGGAGGTGGTGGATGCAAATCCACATATGTCATAAAATATGGATGTGACTTCACATCTTCCATGACCGCAAGGCCAAATATACCCTAACATGTGGGTGTATCATGTGAATGCATTAAAAGTGTAAAAATACAAGCCTAAAGTACACTTATTTTCCCCAAAAATTATTTAAAAATTCTCTAATTATCTCATTCTCTTCATTGTTTTTATTCAAATATATTTCTATCACACCTCTAGAGTTCTAGTTCCCCATCATTATAAATAATAAAGATTTATTCTTACCAAAAAATAATTAAAATATTCGTATCTCTGAGTATTCCAAATTGGTGTGAATTTTAAGAATATAAAAATCCTTTTTAATTGTTTATTCTCATAGGGAGATTATTAGTGACTTAGGCACTCTAAAGTTCTAGATATTTTCCGTTATCATTTGCTTACTAATCTAGATAAGTAGGGAACATTTTTATGGCTAATGTAGACTAATTTATACAATTACACAAGCATTTTTTGTGTTCAAATTAAATTATGAATTTTTAATATCTTACCAAAGTGGCCTTCTAAATAACCATGTCAAAAAATATATGTATAAAAACATGGGTTATGAACCCATGTTTGTGATTTAAATAAATATTCTATTTATTAACACATTTCAAATAAGGCATGTGGACTTAGAATAATTTCATACAATTATTAATGTAAATGAATATATAATGTTACATAAGTGAAAGAAAAATATCAACCCTATAAATCAATTTAAAATCCTTTACCCGTTCAACTAAAAGTTTCAGAACACAAGGGTGAGTGGACTAAGGTACAAAAAAGGAAAAAAGGATAGAACAGAAGTGTCTCAACCTTTAGTATGACCCTTTATTTAGGGGGACTTTGAGAATTATTTTTGTAGAAGATGATTTAAAGTGGATATATGCCACATGTATAAGTTGTTTGAAGTGTCTCAAAAGATTACCTGATGGAAACTAGTTTGCTAGAGGAAGGTAATATTTGTTGAGTGTTTGAGTAAATATTTGGCACCTCAATTTTTCTCACCTATGTAGTTGATTTATAGAGATAAAATTATATCAAAATATTATCTATTTATAACTTAAATTTTTTTTTACTCAGGGGTGTCTCCTTTGGTAGGCTAAGGTTTAGTTTCTTGATGGTTGTTTGGTTCCAAATGGGCCACTAGTTGAGGCATCCCATTCAATCTCAAATATTTTATCATTTATAAAGGTTAAAAGACCTTCAAAAACCTTTATTTTTACCCTATCAAATAAAAAATGTGAAAAAAAACATATATTTATATGCCTCACAATGTTACCATATCCACAACCATGTCAAGATGTCACTTCATTTTCAATCTTGAAGAAACAAGGTTGATAAAAGAAGAAATCATGTAGGTGAAAATCATTATAAAAATAATGTATCTAAATAGATATTGACAAAGATAAAATAACTTTAAAAATAAAAGATCCAAATATATTTAAAGGGTTGTATTCTAACTAGTGATGATGATGGTTTCTTATATCCATCGACCAGGGCAAGAATCCATCTAGGTACTTGACATAAAGAGTTAACTGGCTAAGGCCAAGATCGTGCCATAGGTAATTTTGAAGGTGTGGATGCCCCTTACTTGTGGTTACTTATCCAAAGGATCTCACTTGTTTAGATGTATACTTACTTGTCATTTTAATCTTATATATGTTTATTTTAAAAATATGGGTTGAGATGGTGACATTTTATGTAATTCAATGATTCCATGTAAATGCTTCCTATTGTGGCATGTAAAAAAAAACATGGCCAAAAATATATGATCCGTATAAGCCATGAAATTTTGGAGAGATTTATGAGTCTCTAAAAAGGAAAAATAATTTCACACTAATCTCATATTAAGGACAACATCTAAATGCAGAACGATTATCAATTTTAGTCTAAATATAAAAATTTTAACAAACAATATGTCCTAAAGGAATATGATGATCTATGTCTATGTGGAAGTAATGTGGAAAAACACTTAATTTATCTAAAGTAACCCTTGAAGTTTAATATACCCTGATTCATGCGTAGCTTGGAAGTTGGATGATCCCATATTCAAATTGAATATACATATTATAGTAATGTTAAAGCTTTAAGGAAAGAGTGTGGAAAGGATTTAGCCATTTGGATAAGATAAGATATATAAATCTAATTTTTAATACCAATATATATCCCATTTTTGGATAAATATGGTTTATTAATTAAAATATTATATGGAAAAATTATATCAATTTCAACACCTACAAAGCCTAATAGAGTGGAAGCCCTTGTATACTAAAAATATTTGATGCAAAATGGTGTTATTTACATAGATGATTTTAATTCTTGAGATGGGTACATAAAGAAATTAATCAAAGATTTATCCATTTAATTTATCATATGTATTAGTCATCACTTAAGATCAAATAAATGATGAGTGGGGTTACACCAAATTTACTAAGAATAATGTCATGGTAAACACTCATTCAATTCAGCTTCAATCAGATTTCCTAAGGAAAGCCTCCAAAGTTTTATCCCCATATTAAAATTAAGTGTAAAAAGTGGGTGGAAGAGGCCACTAATTGTTTGGATATATTATAATTGAAGCCAAGAATAACTATTTTGAATAATGGAAAGGGTATCATACCCTTTACTTAGTGTGGACTCAGTAACAAGTGACAAACTAAAGTGAGGCATAGAAAAAGGAACCCTATATACTATATAAAGAGATCATTTCAACCCTTTTACATTTTTATGTAAATAAAAATTCTTTGTCATTATGATTTTAAGTGTTAAAAACCATACCTTCTATTTTCTCAATATTTGCCTAAACACCATATCTATCACAAAAGGATGATCATATATGTAGTTGTCTCTAGAGATCCTCCTCTGAGTGGTACATAAATTTGATTTTGTCTACTTATATAATAATAAATATAAAAACTTTTCATCAAAATAACCATCTATGCCTAAACAAATTGATATGTATTGGCCAAAAAGTGTAGGGGAGAGTCAAAAAACCTACATAACCCCAATGGTGCTTTGTACCCATTTTTTCTCACTTACATTCATGTGTGAACTATAAAAAATGGAACCATAAAGTGTATTAACTAGTTATATCACCAATTTAGTAAGACCTAAAACTCTGAGTATATCTATGAAAAAATGTCAAACAATATCGAAGGTATTATGAAAGTCTAAAAAGTAATAATAAAGAAATGGCAAGGTGATCAATAAACATGAAAAGGATACTAATGACATGAAAGACAAGGTGATGAATAGGTAAGTGACAATGAATAGGCATGGAGTTAAAAAATATGTAAGATTGGTTAGGCATATTATAAATTCTATAGGTATATTCAAACCAAGTTTATAGAACAGATATAACACATTGAATTTTTAGGAAGAAATACCCTCCAAAAATGTTTAGGGGAGAATCAATGTTGATGAAGAATATATTTACACTTGGTTTTTAGGTGGGACATTTTTTAATTCTAATACTATTCTTATAGATTATTTCCATATGTTTATATCTATGTGAGTCCTTTTACATAATAATCTTTGTTAACCTATGGATATTCCTAAAACTAGAGTCAAACCAAGAACTACATGTTTAATGGCCAAAATTAGGTTGGTTGAGTATATGGCTTGAATGTGGAAACACATTTAAAATTGAAGAAATGATGACTTGGGTGAAGTAACTAACATACCCAACTAGGTTATAGATAGCATAGGGTAAAAGGATTTTGGTTTTAATGATATTAGTGTATTTTTCCTATCAAAGTAATGATGTGATTTTGGTATTTTTTTAGGTTTAATAATGATACATAAAACAAGTGGAGAGTTGAGTCCTATCATAAATGATAAGACATGATGTTCATAAATAGATGGATGCAAAGATAAGACATGAAGGTACTTGACCTCTAATATAATATGCCTATAAAAAATAATGTAAGTCCACAACTAAAGAGCCTCCATAAAGATAAAAGATAGTGAAAACACTAAATCATGGATGTTGGATAAAACCATTGAGAATCACATGGCCATATGAGTTACCCAAAGTAGTCAAGTGTTTTCCACATTATGATATTTTTTGGTCTAAAGAGTTACATTGAATGCATTGAATTTGTATATCCACTAATTGAGTCATCATAGGATCTGAAAATATGTCATATTTAGTACATTACATGCAAGCAATTTGAGCATCGAAGTCATCAACAAAGAAGATATCACCAAAATTAGAACCTAGTATTATTTCTAGTTATATTTATTAAAAACAAAACATCACAAATATTTGAAATTGCATATGGTGAAGAGTGTGGGAGAAAGTAACATACACCATTTATAATAAATTTATATAATGACCTCTTCTCAATGAAACCCATAAGAATGTAGGAAGGAGATCACTACTCTTCAACTATATGAAAGGGGGAAAATCGTATCTAGATAAGCATGAAATTCCAATATTTCTCTTAGAATGAGGATGCCATGTTAGTATTGTCACTGATATTCAAAAGTAACCAATGAAAATAAGAAGTTTTTTTCATAGGTATGATGAGGTTTTGTAAATAATATCAAATTTATATTATGGATTAAATCTTCAATAGAACTTATTGAGAATAATATTGAACCCCTACAAATCCATATTTCTCTTGAAAGACAAGGTTAGATTCTCAAGACTTGGCATCATAATGAAAATGAATATGATGATAAAAGAGGCCATCAATTAAACCAACTCGAAGAAGGTGCATCCCCAATCAATACTCTAATATTATAAATGACTACACACTTCCCCTTCTTTTTAGTTTAAACAATTTTCAAATTTTTATCTTTCAAATATACATACTAAATATATGTGATATCATCATTCATTTAAATATTTTCTACAAGGTTAAGAATATATTTTTTAAATTGAATATCTTAAAACCTATCTTAAAAGATTATGTACCAGATGGTAAGGAAATGTCACGTACTTAATTTGAATTTGAATGTAATATCCTCTTCAAAATAATTCTTCTATAACTTAATCTGTTAGTTATTTACTTCTCATTTTATGGATGAACAAGCAACATGGACAATGGAAAAGGTTTCACTAAGGATATAGGGCGGCACCTTGATAAAGTGGTGAATGCCACATGTGATTATAAAGTTGTATTTTTAAATTAATATTAAAATACCAACACATTGGTCATAATAACTTTTTTTTGGGGAAGGGAAGGGTGTTTACAATTCATTTAAACCTAGAAGTGTCATTTTTACACTAGTAAATTTTTCCAGGGGAAAATGGATACTAATGAGAAATATTATTTTATATTTCTAAATGAACATTATAAGAGTTAAAATATAATTCAAAGATCATGTATTTAGGTAAATATACACTAGTACTTATATTAAAATACATATGAAATAAAAATACTTATTGTATATTCATTTTAGTTGGAAATTTTTCTTAAATTTATAAAAAAATATAAATGATTTTCAATATTTTTCCTAATTTATAAATTTTAATAAAATTTCATTTGAAAAAAATCCTCCCAATTTTTTTATTTTTTTATTAATTTTTTTAAATTTATAATTGTATCTATTTTTTAATTTCTCTTTAATTTTTTTGAGATTTAGTTTTTAACCTTAATTTTTATTTCAATTTTTTTCTAGATTTTTTGAATTTTAACAAGTTTATATTTTTATGTTAATTTTCTAATTTTCTTTAATTATGTAACTCTTTGTCATTTTTTTCAATAATTATTGAGGTTCAATGGTTCCCTTACCTAAAGAATATATTAAGAAAGTGTATAAAAGAAACGATCAACTTGGAGACTTAATAAATAATCTTTCAAGATCCTGACTAGAACTAAGACGTAGCCAACAACATGGAATTCTATACAACACTAAAATACAAAAAATTAGGATACCAAGAAGGCGTATAAGGTCATAATCTAAACTATCAAGGAATATAGAAAAACCAAAAAGGCAATCACCAAGGATCAAAGCTCAAAGACAAAAAAAATCAATTGCTACCTTCCTTATCATCCTCCACAACAATAATAACAAGGGATCCACCAGCATGGAAAGATTCCTCAACACACCAACACTTCTCCACCACCACCCATAGCCAATGTTTTATGCCACCTATAGAGATTATGGATCGATTGTTGTCTAGACTCCCCAAAAAAATTTGGGTACAAACATTTTTATAACTAAAATACTCAAATCCATGGTGAATCATATCCCTAGCGATGGTTTGTTGACTTGACTTATCATATTGAAAATTGGTTTCAAGCCACTTGTTGACCCCCATCACATTGAACACTAGGATGGTAGTCCAATGCACTGGATAGTTTTCATGAATAAATTATCATATTTTAGTGTGGGAAAAATGATAAGGAGTGGTCATCCCAAGGAATGGACCCTGAGACCTCCCACTTCTATCCCTTCATTCAATCACCACTAGGCTATCATCACTGAGTCTTTTTCATTTTATTAAGTTTCCTTAAATGTATAATTTTATTCCATTTTATTTTCCTCAATTTTTAATTTTCTATAATTTTATATTTTCTCTTAGAAATTTTTAGATTTATTTAATTTCTATTTTTCCTCAATTTCTATTCTTTTAGTTTTACTTAATTTTTATTGATTTTATAATTTTTTCTTTTCTATTTTTTTAATTTAAAAAATTCACTATTTTGATAATTTTTCACAATTTCCTAAGTTTTACCAAATTTTACCTAACTTTCTAATTTTCTGATAATTTTGTAATTTTGTTCCTTTTTTGAAATTCCTTATTTTTATAAACGTTTAAATTTATCATGCCTAACAGTTATATTTATATGTTTTTTAATTTAAAATTTACTTTAAAAATTAAGTTCATATGGTTAATATCATCCTCTTCCTTTGGCCATTAAAATCTAGATGATGTCTTTTTCTTATATTATCCATTTGAATTTATAAAATTAGTGATCTTCCTTCTATTAAAATTTTACTATGATCACATTTTTCTATTATAGATTTGATTAAATAAATTCTTAGATTTTCTTGCTACTTGTATCTTCTTCAAAACATCCACAGCATCATTATCTATCTTATCCCATTCAAGTGGACATTAAAAATCCAAAACCCTTCCTTTTTCTCATTTTGCATCCATATATTAAATTTGAATTTTCCTTATATAATGATAACTCTAAAATTTAACAAACATTATAGAACTCCTTTTTTCAAATCCTTAGATCAATCATTCACAAACCTTACTCCACAGATAAAAATGGAAATTTACAAACCAATAAATCCTATCCACGTCAAAAAGTACAAACTATAACGGTATTTTTTTCTACCCACAACCAACTCCTTTTGAGGTTTTTTAAAGCTAATGTCAAGTTGACATAAATAATGATTTAGTAAAAACACCCTTAATTCAAACACATAAAGGAAATTTAATAACTTTAATATATATTTAGTGACAGTTTAACATCACTTCCTAATGACACATTAATGTAATCACCTAAGGAAATTTTAATGTCACTTATAGAAGACAATTATATCACCTCATATGTCATTATAACTATAGGAATGCATTCATTTATAAAATCTTGCCAAATTTTTTAAATAGTAAAATGATTCTCATATCAAAGATCTGATACCATATCAAATTACTCTAGGATTTTTGAATGTCATAGTTTACAGAAAAACCTTAGTATAATTAAGAGAAAGAATGTAAATCAAAAGTGAACTTTGTTAATGTTCATTAAGTATTAGCCAAAAATTAAAAAAAGGAGGTACATTATAGAGTGAAATATTAGGTTACCATAAAGGTAAGTACTCAACTTGCAATTAGAAAACACATTAAGTGTATGTTCCCCTAATGACCTTAACAACCCTAAAAAAGTTAACTAACAAATACGTAAGTAAAATCAAAAGTGAGAAAAGGTCTACCATAATATATCTGACCCAAGTGGGCACTAAAAATATATAATCCTTCCTCTTTTCTCATTTTACTTTCATGTATTAAATTTAAATTTCCCTTATATAATGACAACCCTAAAATTTAACTAACACTATAGAAATATTATTTTAAAATCACTTGATCAATCATTCACAATCCTTACTCCATAAATAAAAATCAAACTCTACAAACTAATAAACCTTACCCCATATAAATAAGTGCAAACTTAAAAGATTTTTTTACCCATAACCAAATATTTTTAGGGTTTTTTGAATCTAGTGAGGGATTTGGCATCAATAATAATTTAGTAAAAATGCCCTTCATCAAAACACATAAAAGACATTTTAATAAATTGAAATACTATTTAGTGAGTCTAACCTTGTAAAACAAAAGTGGATTCCACATAAATTTATATAAATTTAAAAATATTGAATTTAATGTCGTACACTCACCAAATAATTAATCACTTTACAACCACATTATATGTCATAAATCAAGGTTCATAATTTTTCATGCTAAATACATATCTTAATAACTATTGAACCCTTTAACTTAAGTAGAATATTTCTAGTTCTAGTTTGAAAAAATATATTATTACATAATTACACTTTAATCTTAATATATTCCTATTTCAATTATTATGAAAATATATTTTATAAAATAAATATTAATCTTCCATTCATATTTTATAAACATTACTACTCCCATTCCATTTCACATGCATAATGAATTGATAATTTAAGGTCATTTTGAGGTCAACTCACACTCCTATTCCCACTCACGTGATCTAGATTATGTTCTTTATAATTTGGGTTAGGGGTCTTGATTCACTATAGGATGGTGCCTATGGTGATATGTTGTTACACTTTGAGGAGGTGGATTCATGGTGGGACCTGATTTTTTTGGGTCAAGCCATTTTTAGGATATTTCTCATACTTGGTTAGAAATGTCCCATCTACCTTAAAGGAAGGTAAATATTATATTTTCATGCATGGAGAAGCTAACATCACTTCATAGTGACACATTAATATAATCATCTAAGGACATTCAAATGTCACTTGTATAAGACACTTATATCATCTCCAAAGTTATCATTAGTGACACCCTAATGTTACTACCCAAGAACACCATAATGTCACCTCAATATCATCAATATATTATCTTATTACACTGATAGGTGTTGCTCCAATGGAATCCAAGGGAAGAATATTTTTTTTTAATGGCATTAGTGTGTTAACATTTAATTATTTTAGAGCTGACATTGAAAAAACTTATACAAACTTTTAGTTTATTTATTTACTTAGGCTGTAATTCTAATTATACTCCTATAGATTAATTTCATATGTTTATATTTTTGTGAATACTTTTACATAATAATCTTGGTTAACCTATGGATATTCCTAAAAATGAAGTCAAACCAAGAACTACATGGTTAATATCTAACATTAGGTTGATGGGGTATATGGCTTGAATGTAGGAAGACATTTAAAATTGATGAAATGATGGCTTGGGTGAAGTAACTAACATAATCAATCATGTTATAGATAGCATAGGCTAAAAGGGATTTTATTTTGAGGATATTAGTTTATTTCCTTATACCAAATGCCCTAAAAGGTAGATCCATTTCCACTAAAATCCAAGTTCTCCTAAAGATAGAATGGCTATAACCTATTCATATCAAAGTAATGGTGTGATTGTGGTAGATTATTTGAGGTTTGATAATTATACATTCAACAAGTGGAGAATTAAGTCATAGCACAAAGGATAAGACACAATGATCATAACTATATGAAGGTAAAGATCAGACCTAAAGGTACATGACCTCTAATAGAAGATGCATATTAAAAATAATGTAAGTCCACAATTGAAAAGCCTCCATAAAGATAGAAGCTAGTGAAAAAACTAAAGCATAAAAATTAGATAAAACTGTTGAGGGTCACATGGTGATATGAGTTACCTAAACTAATCAAGTGTTTTTCACATAAAGATATTTTTTGGTTTGAAGAGTTACATTAAATGCACTAAATTTTTACATCCACTAATTGAGTCATCATAGGATCTAAAAATATGTTATAAATAGTATATTTCATGTATACAATTTGAGCATTGAAGTCATCAATAAAGAGGATATCACCAAAAGTGGAACCTAGTGTTATTTCTAGTTATATTAATAAAAAAGGAGAGTCACATATATTTAAAATTTTATATGGTGAATAATGTGGGTGAAAATAACATGCACAATTTAGAATATATTTTATAAGGACCTCTTCTAAATTAAACCCATAAGAATATATCAAGGACATATTTACCCTCTAATTAGATGAAAGGGGAAAATGGTATCTATATAAGCATGAAATTCCACTATATCTCTTAGAATGAAGATGGCATGTTAGTGTTTTTATTGATATTCAAAAGTAGCCAATTAAAATAGGAAGTGTCTTTTCACAAGTATCACTAGTTTTTGTGAATAATATCATATATCTATTATGGATTAAATATTCAATAAAACCTAGTGAGAATAATATTGAACCCCTGAAACTATATAATTCTCTTGAAAGAGAAAGTTGGGTTCTCAAGACTTAGCATCACAATTAAGATCAATAAGATAATAAAAGAGGCCATCAACTAGACCAACTCAAAAGAGGTGTATCCCTAATGGATACTCTACTATTGTACATGACTACACACTTCCCCTTATTATTAGTATCAATAAGTTTTAATTTTGTTATCTTTTAAATATGCATACTAAATTCATGTGATATCATCATTCATTTAAATATTTTTTACAAATTTAAGAATATATTTTTTGAACCGAAGATATTAAAACCTATCTTTATGAACCAGATGGTAAGGAAATGTCATGTACTTCCTTTGACAAATTTGAATTTAACATTCTCTTCAAAATAATTCTTTTATTAATTAATCTGCTAGTTATTTACTTTTAGTTTAAGGATGAACAAGCAACATGGAAAATGGAAAAGGTATTTTTTAAAGTAATGTTTAACTACCATCACATTGGTCATAATATAAAAAAAAATGAGAAGGGAAGGGTGTTTACATTTCATTTAAATCTAGAAGTGTCATTTCTACACTTGTAAATTTTTAGAGGAAAAGGGATACTTTATAATGAGGAATGTTATTTTATATCTCTAAATGAAGATTATAAGATTTCAAATACAATTAAATGATTACGTATTTAAGTAAATCTACACAATTATTCATATTATATTATATAAAAAATAAAAAAACTTATTATATATTATAGTATATTCATTTTATTTGGAAAATTTTATTAAATGTATAATTTTTTTTTTTAATCATTTATAATTTTTAACGTTTTCCTTAATTTTTAATAAAATTTCATTTTAAAAAATCTTCTTAATTTTAATTTTTTTTTAAAAAGCTTTCTAAAACAAAAAAAATTATATCTTTTTTCTAATTTCTCTTTAATTTTTTTGAGATTTAGTTTTTGACTTTAATTTTTATTTCTAATTTTTTTTTTTAATTTTAAATTTTAAATTTTTTAACAAGTTTTTCTTTTTATGTTAATTTTCTTTAATTATGTAAATCTTTGCCATTTTTTTTAAAAAAATAATTATCAAGATTCAATGGGTCCCCTACCCAGAGAATATTTTAAGAATGTATACAAAATAAATCATCAACTTGAATATTTAATAAATACTCTTCTGAGAAGCCAACTAGAATTAAGGCATAGCCAACAAGGTCGTGTGCCATACAACATCAAACTATAAAAAAATTAGATATTAAAAAGGTCTATAAGGCCATGAGCTAAAGTATCATGGAACATAGAAAACCAAAAAGGCAATCACCAAGGACTAAAGCTCAAAGACCAATACAAATCAATTATTACCTTCATTATCATCTACTGACATGATTGAAATGAGGGATCTACTAGCATTTGAAGAGTCCTCAACACATCAAACCTTCTCCACCACCCCTTGAAGTCAAAATTTTATGCCACCTATAGAGATTTTAGCTCGATTGATATGTAGTCTCTCCTAATTCTTTTGGGTATTGATATTCTTATAATTGAAATATCCAAACCAATTGTGAATCATATCCCTTTACATGAGATGTTGACTTGCCTTGTTATATTCAATATTGGTTTCAAGTGACATAAAAATCCCTATCGTATCAAATACTAGGTCAGTAGTCCATTCAATTGGATACTTTTCATGAATAACATATTGTAAATCAGTGTCAGAACAAGGTTAAAGTGTGGTCATCCCAAAGAATAGATCTTGAGACCTCCCACTTTTAGCACTCAGCTCACTCATAGCTAATCTATCATCACCAAGTTTTTGTCATTTTATTAAGTTTTCTTAAATTTATAATTTTATTTAATTTATATTTTCTTCTATTTTTAATTTCCATAATTTTATATTTTATCATAAAAATTTCAAAATTTATTTAATTTCTATTTTCCCTCAATTTCTTTTTTTATTTTCCTTAATTTTTCTTGATTTTCTATTTTCTATTTTTTTATTTCAAAAATTCAAAAATAAAAAAATGTAAGTATTTTTATAATTTTCCATAATTTTCTATTTTTTATCCAATTTTACCTAACTCTCTATTGATTTCATAATTTTATAATTTTATTCATTTTTTTAAATTTTCATGTTTTTCTAAACCTTTAAATTTATCATGCCTAGAATTTATATTTATATGTTTTATTTCTATTTAAAATTTACTTTTTTTAAAAAAAGTTTACATGGTTAATATCATCCTCTTCCTTTGGCTATTATAATCAAAACGATATTTTTTACTTATTATATTCATTTGAATTTATAATATTAAGGATCTTCCTTCTCTCAAAATTTTACTATGATCATATTCTTCTTTCATAAGTTTGATTAATGAAATTATTAGAATTTTTTTCTACTTGTATCCTCTTCAAAACATCCGTAGTATAATTGTCTATCTTATCCCATTCAAGTGGACATTAAAAATCCAAAATACCTCCTCTTTTCTCATTTTACTTTCATATATTAAATTTGACTTTTCCTTCAATAATGATGACCCTAAAACTATAAAACACCTTTTTAAAAATCTCTAGATCAATCATTCACAAACCTTACTCTATAAATAAAATTGTAAATTTACAAACTAATAAACCCTACCCCACATCAACAAGTGCAAACTAAAAAAGTCTTCTTTTTTTTTACCCACAACCAAATCCTTTTAGGGTTTTATTAAGCTAGTGTGGGGTTGATATCAATAAATATTTAGTAAAAACACATTTAATTAAAATAAATAAAAGGCATTTTAATAAATGTAATTTATATTTAGTGCCACTTTAACATCACTTCCTAATGACATACTAATGTAATCACCTAAGGACATTTTAATGTCATTTGTAAAAGAGATTTATATCACTTCCAATATTATTATAGCTATTAGGAATGCATACATTTAAAATATCTCAACCAAAAAAATTGAAATAGTAAAATGACTGTCAGATAAAAGCTCTGATACCATGTTGGATTGCTCCAAAATCTCTAAACATCATAGATTATGTGAAAAATTTAGAAGAGTTGAGAGCATGAATACAAAACAAAAGTGAGATTCATTAATTTTCGTTAAGTATTAAGTAAAAAGTATAGAGGAGGTACATTATATAGTGAGATATTATATCAGCATAAAGGTAATAATTCAACTCATAATTATAAACAATATTAAGTATGCATTCCCATAATAACTTTAAAAACCCCAAACAAGCTGACTACAACCGTGTAAGTAAGATCAAAAGTGAAAGAAAACCTACACTAATATATCCCACCCAAGTGGACATTAAAAATCTAAAATCCTTCCTCTTTTCTCATTTTATTTCCATATATTAAATTTAACTTTCCCTTATATAATGACAACCCTAAAATTTAACAAATACCATAAACCCATTTTTTAAAAATCTTTTGATCAATCATTCACAAAACTTATTCCATAGATAAAAATCAAACACTACAAAATAATAAACCCTACTCCACATGAACAAGTGCAAATTTAAAAATATTTTTTACCCAAAACCAAATCTTTTTAGGGTTTTTTAAAGCTAATGTAGGGTTTGACATCAATAATAATTTAGTAAAAACACCTTTAATTCAAACACATAAAAGATATTTTAAGAGCTTTAATAACTATTTAGTGAGACTTTAACATCACTTCTTAGTGACACATTAATATAATCAGTTAAGAATATTTTAATGTCACTTGTAGAAGACATTTATATCATCGCCAATATCATCACTAGTGACATCTTAATATTACTACCCAAGGACACCATAATGTTACCTCAATATCATTAATCAAATATTTTATATGTGTGTTACCCTAATGTCACCCACTAATATTTTTACAATAAAATTATATATATATGGAAATTTTTAAAGAAAATTATTAAAATTTATTATTAATATATGAGTATTTTGATGAATTTAATAATTTTATGGATATTTTATAAGAATATTTGGTGAACATTTTATAAAAAATGTTCACTAGGAAACCTAAAATTTGATTTTCCAAAAATAATGAATGGAAAAAAAAATTCAAACATTGCACTCTAATGTGACTTTAAAGCCAAGTTTAATGTTTAAAATTCAAAAAGAAAAACTATAAAAAATTAATGTGATTTAAAAGTGACTCTAGGACTGACTTTAAAAATTTGAAACGTTATAGTGGGAGTCTATGCTATTCTTTGCTAATTGATTAATTTTGAATAAATTACTGAAATTTTAGATTCTCTAGTATATTTTTTAAAATATTTTTAAAGTACCAATTTCTTATAAAATATTTATAAAATTATTGAATTCGTCAAAACACACATTAATAATAAATTATATATTTTATCATACAATTCTTTATCTATATTATATATGCTTCATAATTTTTAATATGAAAATATTTTTTTACAATTAATTTAAAAAAAGAAAAAATATTTTTATAATATATTAAATAATAAGATGATGTTAAACAACAAATTTAAGATTGTGTTATACTTATAAATCAACTCCTAAACTTTGACAATGTATATGATAAAACAATAAAATGATGTTATGATAATATGTTACATAATAATGTTAAACAATAAATCTAAAGTTGTATTATTCATATGAATTGATTCCTTAAAGTTGACAATATATATGGTGGAATGGGATTATCATATGTTACATAATAATATAAATTTAGACAAAGAATCAAAAGTTGCATCTCCCTTCGTTTGTCCGATTCAAATTGAGGAGATGACGGATTATAGTGTCAAAATCAGTTACAAGAAGAGATGATTGCCAATGATGTTTGTGTCCCAAACAGTTTCAACTTTCTTGGATATGTCAAGTGCTTATAGATGTTGTAAGCAGCGCTTTTGAAAGCCAAAACGTGTATGATGCAATTTACTAGTAGTTATGCACTTTTTGTAGGTCTGTAATGGCTCTCTAAGACAAAAAAGAACTGTATAAATTATTATTTTTTTCCAGAGAAATTTACAGAGCTAAATGGCCTTAAAAATCTTGACAGGTGGTCTAGAGTGCTGTGCTGAAAGCTAGTCAATGCTATCATAGGTTTCAAGCACGCCTTATTATGTCAAGATATATACATTAAATAACTTTTAGTTCATCCGAGGAGGAATGCTCTGAGAATTTCTAAAGATTTTGTGGGGATCCACCTGCGTTTTGACCTTAACAAGCCTGTCGAAATTTCCATGGAAATACTTGTCACCCCAAGCTCTCGCCTCTTCAAGACTTGCACTCCTATTGAAGGCACTGCCGAGATCAAGGTTCAGATAATTCACATACGCAGACGTGGGAGAGTGGGAAACATAAGGCTCCATGTACCTGTAAAGTTTCCTCATCCATTCAATGTAGTGATCATCCTTACTAATATCTGTCCAAGTTACTTCATACTGTATGTCGAACAATGTCCCTGCCCGCTGTCAAATGGGCGTTACAGACGAAGGTATTCTATTGAGTATTCCTCCCAGAGGAGAGAAAATTGTATCCGCACTCACCTCTTCTTCCATTATGGATCATAGACCTCTTAACGTAGATTTGGGCAGAGGGGATTTTCCGAAATCTGACTTTTATTTTAAAGTAGGTCTGGTTTGTATAAAACAGGTTAGTCAATTGGCTGACGTCGGTGTTGTCAAATTTGGCTATCGTCTCTATCCATTTCATTTCTTCACAATCGCCGGCCGTCATTCCCAGCTCTGGAAAGACCTTAGTAATTTTAGTCAGGAGATCCTTCTTAAGCCCCAGGTAGATTCCATGGAACGAGGCTCTGATGTCTTTGCCAACAGTATCGTTCACTTTGATTGTGAAGAACTGTACTCGCATGAACAGGTCTTCCTCCATGTGAGGACCAATATATTGCCATCTATGCACTGTATCAGTCAAATTGTCGCTGCCGGTTTTTAACACTGTGAAGGCCGTGAGAATGGAAGGCACGCTCACGAGCTTGATTTTCCAGGCAAAAACAACACCCCAGCTGCCGCCGCCGCCTCCTCTCAATGCCCAAAACACATCTTCGCCCATGCTATTTTTATCCAGGACATTCCCCGACGCATTTATAAGCAAGGCGTCCAAGACATTATCCGCTGCAAGGCCGTATTTCCTCGAAAGGAAGCTCAGGCCCCCGCCGGCTAAATGACCGCCTGAGCCGACCGTGTGACCAATTCCTGCAGGAAATGCCAAGTTAGGGGAACTATTTGCGATGGCAGAATAAACTTCACCCAAGATAGCGCCTGATTTCACGTCGACAGTGATTTTGAATAAACATTCTTTTTTTAAAAAGCTTAGGTTAATTTACAATCACGGGCATTGCCTTTCTATTATCATTGGAAAATCAATTTTGAATACCTGATTCCGTTTTTCAAATGAGTTTTAAAACCACACTGAAAGTTAGATATTGTCACGAACTTGCAAACCTCCATCCTACAATTTTTATATACACGTATATGGTGGTGTGATTTTTACGGACAGAGACGTTTCTATGGCGAAGCTCAAACTCAGATTCACCATCCACGTGTGGGTGATTTTAGACATTACTTATTTTAATAAAGTTTTTCACTGTTCACAGAATGACACGTGTATACATGACACATAGACTGTCGATATCAATATTGGTGAGTTTCAGCTTTCCAATAAATTCAATTTGTTCAGGACTAAACTTAAAGAAAATTCTTTTAAAAGATGTCTCAAAAAAATTGTGAGTTTTTAGATGTTAAAGATTGTAATAAATATCTCAAACTTTTAATTCTCTTCGAGGTTAAGAAAATTCACTTAAATTAAATGTAATTAAATTAAATAAAAGTTTAAATATGAAATATAAGAAATCATATGATGATGATGGTAATATATATTAATAATAATATAATATTAAAATATATTTTATTAAATAATAAATTATAATTATTATATTATAGAATAATATAGTTATAGAATATATTGTATAATATACTATGTTAAAATTATATAATAATATAATATTATTATATAATATAATAAAATAAATTTATTTACAATATTATTAAAATATATTCTTGTTTACTAATTCTTTGTTGTTGATTTAGAATAGATTTGTCATCTACTCTTTGTTTGATATATCTTTTTTTTTTGTTAAAGATATGAAGAGTTGTTTAAGTCGCACTTTCTTTGTCCCTCACCATCATCTTTTGGCTTAGCTTGAAAATTTTATCGTTTTCGTGTACTCTATGGCTTTGCCCTTCCCCACCACTTCACCATTACTCAAGTTCGTTGTGAAATAAAACATCTCCTTTTGACATAACTCATTGCCATATTGTATTAAGCAACACACCACCTCATTTTCTACTATCTCCTCCACTACAATATCTAATTATTAATGTTTAAGGCTTCACACACAACAAGGGGAGACAAGGTCAATGGTAATGGGTTTGTATGACTCCAAATTTACACTATTTTATTTTAGAAAACTCTAGTCTATCAAAACATAAAATTACATCAATGGTAACGGGTCGACAATGAAGTTCCCACAAATGTGGATTGAAGATGTGGGAGTGGTTCATCAAGGAATTCGGAATAGGTGTTTTGGGACAAAGAAATTTTTTCAATAAGTTGAAGTTAGGATTTATTAATTTCTTTCCCACATCTAGAGGCATATTTTTTGTGTGGATACCTATTTCATTTCCTCTTCTGAGTACTAGAAAATATAAATCAAATGAATGCAAAATAAAACAACATTACTTTGAGATTGAATCAATCTACAAAGTGAGAAATGAAAGTCGACAATGGGAAAATCATCAAATGAAGAAAAAACTCAAAATCTATTAAAAGACTTGTAAGAAAATAAAATCTGAGTATAATAGCAAGTGGAAGCCAATAGAAATAGAGAAGAGTGGCCTGAAGCCAAAATATAAATCACAAGATTGCTAGAGTAAAATTGTTTTAGAAGAGAGGAGGAGAGGGTTCATTAGAGCAAGAGAAATGATGAGGGAATTGCAAGAATCTCATGACAACATTACAAGGCTTCCTTAAAGTGGAGGAAAGTGTGTGACATGGAGAGAGAGGAGCTATTTGTGCAAGTAACTCCAAGAATACTACAAAAAGACAAATGAGGTGAAGGATGCCTTATAAATCTAGGTAAAAGTCCATTTATAATAATAATAATAAATGAATATGTAAAAGAGACTTCAGGTAATACTAAACTAGCTTAAAAACTAAAGTGAACCCATGTAAGGTTAATCTCCAATACTTCCCCTTATGTATAATTCGGGGTTACAAAAGTGGATAAAACCTTTTAAAATCAAGGAAGGGAGTTGACATCATATAATAGTCACCATTAATAAAAAATTGCTTCAAAAAGAGTAATAAAAGTTTGACAAAGAAAGGGAAAGAGAAGGTGCTTTTTAAAAAAATGAAAACTTGTGATCATTAATAATATCCAAGAAGCCTCTTCAAATAAAATAGTTTATCTATAATGAAATAAAGACCAACAAAAAGGATAAATTATCTACTAAAACTTTTATAAAAAAAATAATAATACAAATATTTTATGTTAAGTAAACAATAAAAAGTATATGATCTATATACATTATAATGTAATAAAAGTAGATGTACAACAAAAAAAATATAGTAAAAAATAACTTCCATCACAAAGAATGAAATCCTATAAGAAAATGAAGTTAATCAAAATAGAGAGATCCAATCAAAGGATATTTCATTTGAAACAAAAAAGCAAATAATGCATAATAAAATATGTTTATCCAAAGGGAGACAAAGAAGATATGTTACTTTTAAAAGATATTCACTGAAATAGTTAAATAATTTTTACAAGAAGATATATCAATGTCTGTAGAAAATATATTATCTTTAGGTATCCAAATAGTTTTTACTTTAGAATTAGGTGTGTTAGTAGTTTTCCAACAATGCAAAGTGTTATGAGTGGATTTACCACAATATTTGGATGAATGGAATTTCTAAAATTTATTGATCTAGGATGTCCATATTTTCTATAATGTTCACAAAATTGATTATTTCTAACCAAAGAATGAGAATGATAAAAATTATATTTAAACAAATATGTGTGATAGTACTTTGGTGTGGAGAACAATATAATCTAGAATCACATTAGAAACAATTGAAGCATTAAAACTCAGACATTTACAATTTTCATTAGAATTAAGAAAAAGAGATTCAATTATATAATTTTTGCACTTAGCAAGAACACCACCCAAGTAATTCATAGATTGCATCATTTTGAATTTAGGGTTGGTATAAGGATTATTCAAATGATTTTATTTAGAAAACACATTTAAGTTCATCACTAGGGGCATCATCATGTACAAAAGACATAAGTTTAAAATTTAAAGTGTCAAAATATGTTTGTATTTTTTGCATGTGCTCATGAAAATAGTTTTGAAAATAGACTTAGGGTGGAAGTGCAAGCAATATAAATTGAAAATGAATGTTCCTTTCTATTTTATTAAAAAACTTTCTTGTATTTATAATGATGAATGACCTTAATCCCTATGGGAGATTTAGCTAACATTATTGGCCAGCTTTATTTAGTTCTAAATGGGCTAACTAACCTCGAACTAGGGCAATTAGATTGACATACTTATGAAGCCTGAATTAGAATGTATATAACTACATTGATATAATCGATGTAATTGGGATGCGACATATAATGATTAGAACTACGTAGAACATTTTGGCATAGTAGGAAAATAGGGGTCTTGACATTGTTAGAGGATATCAAATGGAAGGACATAACACACGGGATCAAATTTGGGAAAGCTAGAATGATTATAGGAATGATAAATAAATAGCAATGTCTCTAATGAAGTACTATCGATATACCCAACCATTTCCTAATACACTCTTTAAAGAGTAAACTTAGAGAGATTAAAACTTGATAAGTTAATGTAAAAGAAAAAATGTCAATGAATAATAAATTTTAATAATATTACATGTATATAATAGAAAATTAAAACACTATAGATTTCCAGCCATGGATATTCATGAAAATGAGCATCATCTGCAATGAGAAACAATACATAGATTATGATGATTTTATCAATGATGCTACTCAGCAAAAACTAGTCAATGTCAAGCCATGACAAACCTCTCCAACTCTATAGAATTCTTCATGGCAAACCTCTCCAACTCTATGCAATTTATAGATACTAGTGTCTAATTATAATTGGAATGTTTTACAATTATGATTACATAAGATTGTTTGACTTTTTACATTAAAAGGTTGGCGAGGCTGAGATTGTTCTCCATCGTTAGCATCTAGAAAAGAAGGTTTGAAAAAAAACTTTTTTAAAAAAAATCTTAGATTAGTTTACAATCAACTTCATTACTTTTATATTATCATTGGAAAATCAATTTTACTTAAAAAAATGCTCACTAAATTCAAATAAGTACAATCCACAATACTTAAATCGCCTAATTTTGTTTTTCAAATGAGTTTTAAAACCACACTGAAAGTTAGATATTGTCACGCAGCTAGTAACCTCCATCTTATAATTTTTCGTCGTTAAAGCCGATTTTATATACACGTATATGGCAGTGTGATTTTTATGGCTAGAGGCATTTCTATGGCGAAGCTAAGCTCAGATTCTCCTTCCACGTGCAGGTGACGTCAGACATTACTTTACCAATGTTTTTTCAATATTTACAGAATGACACGTGTATTTATAAAGTTAGGGTACCGTCCCTGACCTTTCAATCATGACAGACACTGTTGTTATTCAATTTGTTAAGGACTCAACATGACGAAACTAACAAATTCATAATACTCTTTGAAAATATTTTTCAAAACAAATTGAGATTCTTTAAATGTCAAA
>JARHVA010003796.1:345000-350000 GCA_037957365.1 Torreya grandis
ACTCTCACTATAGATGCAATACTCCTTTCCTCTTACTTATTGTTTCTAACTGCCTTAGATTATATGTCCAAGATCTAGTTTCTTCAATAAATGATGTGATTTTCATGAATAAAGGCAAATTCTTGTATCCATCAATGAAAGACATTGTATTATTTTCATTATATTCTTCTTATTCATTTTTATCTACATGTTTGAACATTTGACATGAAATATTCAAGTTTATAAATACTCTACTACTCTCTACTAACAGAAGCTCCAACAACATGTGACATGTTTCTTATGCCCCAATGTCTCTTTCAATAATTGTCTTAGTTATAAGTATTATATATGTTTTTCCTATTAATTCAATAGGGTTTTAAATGTTTTCAAGCTACATCAACATTTGATGATAAGTTTCATACCACTATTTTGCCTTTGGTGTATACTTAGAAATGTATTTAACCACAATGTGTTTGGCAGAACAGGTTGCCAATCTAAATTTTCTCTCCATAGATGTAACATAGAGTGATTGTGTGTATTGAATCTATCATCATTTTTTTCAGGCTCAAACTTTTTACCTCTTATGTGTAAGTCTTCATATAATTTTGATCAATTAAGATTCAATGGCCATGGTTCCTCATACGTAGAAGAAATAATAACTCAATTGTTAGTTTTAGTTCTTTTTAAAATATTATGTATAATTTTTTCACAACTATTTATACGTTTTAAAATATTAATTACAAACCATTTTTCCTCCTTTCTTATGTATACAAGCACCATTTCTACACATTGTATATCCTTCTACATAACTAAATAATTCTTCATAATCACTCTCCATATCCACCTATGTAAGTTCTCTTGTATTTAGAAGACATGGATGTTGCATAAAATTTTGAAATGTAAAAAATTACTGATGTATAACAATTTTTTAGATACATTTAAAAAATATATATATCTCATAAAACATAGATTACCTAATGATTGATAACACACTCGAATGTTTCATTGGTGTGGATCTTCCTGATAATTCAAAGCATGGACATCAGAATGGAAGTAACTCTTAACAATATTTAATTCAAACTCATTTTTCCAATCAATTTTATCCATATTTTGCATACCATCTTACCTTATGAATCCATACACATGTGGTGAGCCTCTATGTTACCATTCATATCTAGACAAGTAATCTTTCACTTTCATTCCTTTTTTTAATATATCCTTACAGAAAATTGAATGTTGTAAGTATATATAGTGTGACACTATATGAGGATAATAAAAAATATTATATCTTCACCAATTTTGGTTATATCTTGGATATTTTAGTAGGGTTCCTTTCATTAGTGCATGCAAATCAGGCTAATACATGTCAATTGCACTCAATGTGAATAAAATGGCAGGTGATCCAATTCGATGCAACATGTACATTAATTCACCATGAATTTTTTTACAATTTGACCTTGTACCCATCAATAAGTTTCCAATCTTCATCAAATAATCTACTAGATGGGAGTGGGGTATATTATCCATATGATCATATAACTCAGTTTTAGTGATTGGCATCTCTTGAAGACTTTTTTTCACAAACACTGGAATTGAATTTTGCACATGATGTCTCATGATCATGTTCATCATGTGATATTTAAATACTAGATGTTATTCGTAATGGTGATCCCTATATTGAAATAAAATATTTAATAAATTCATGCAAATGTACTCATTTCAATTGTGGTTCTTTCTAATCATATCTTCCATTAGGAAATAATGTTAGAAATACCATATAAAGTAATCCTAATGTGACATACTCATTTATAGGATATGATCCAATCCCAAACCAATGAATTAGTGATCCAAGATCTATATTAGGGTTATTTTCCCATGCATAAATAAATTGCATCTCCCTTTGTGCATTACAGGGTTTAAAGACCATTGAAGTTTGTGATAAATGTTATTTATTTAATCCATCTCCATTAGTAGATCCACAAATACAAATTCATTTACATCAAATTCAAATTGCATATGGACAAAGTTTAATTGGATAAAGATAGTTTCATCAAAGTCATGTGTAAGGTTGTTAAGTATATTTTCATCAGTTTAAACATCTAAATAAAACATGTGATGTTCTATTTTATATTTCAATGGCTTCATCAAACTATAATCATTGGAAAATATTTTATTTGATGTGGTAAAACATTAATAATTTCTTTTACTTCTTTCAAAAATTGAATTGTATGTCCTTTGTATTTATATTGGCCTCTTGTTGCATGTGTCACTTGTAGGATTGGGTTGACATGGGCTATTAATATTTCTTTGGCTTGTGTTAAGCTCACAAGTTTTGGTGGTTATGGTCTATCATCCATGTTATTCAATGCTAAAAACCAATGATGACCTTTATCATGTTGACATCTATTGTATATAGGGCCTTCAGGGGTTTGAGAAACATTTATTCCAATATAGATTTCATAACAAATATATCACATGCTTGGTGAAGTGATATTATCTAAGCCATGTCAAAAAATCATTTGAAATATTTTAAAATCTCTCCCAACCATTCCATTGGGATCAGTTATATTTTTCTCTCCTTCAATTTCTATATCTTGAATTTTTCTTCTTCTTTGAGGTTGTGAAGTTGAATCTTCTTCTAAATAATTATTTTCCTTTTATCTTATTCTTATAGGTTGGGATGTTTTATTATTAAGGATAAAGGGAGGGATTTTTTTGGAATTAAAGACTCTTACTCTAGGAATGAAACATAAAAATGAGGCTACACAACACTTGACAAAAAAACAAAGATTGAATAAAAATAACCAAAGTACAACAAATGAGCAGAAAGAAATTAACCATAAATGTTAAATTTTTTAACAATAGCTACTACCCAAAATGAAACAAACAAAGAAATCAACTAGGCGTCTCCCATAAGATTTTCTTTGTTAGATATAATAGACATTATTATGGGTTTCAAACCCAATTTACCTTTTTCTTTATTTTTATTTCTAATAATTTTCCTTTCTCCTACTACCTCAGGGTTTGGAGGTATGGGGATGGAGATTTATAGATATGTCTCTTGATTTAGTGTTTGATCTAATTCAAACACACCTTATCTTTCTAATAGATTTTGCACAGATATATCTGATATAATCTCTTCATTTCCATTTGTCCTCTCTAGTAACACCATAACTCACCCTTCTTTATCTTTTCCTCACAACAAAGTGTCTGATTAATTTGATTCTGCTCCTCTACTTTCAAATGGGTCTTTGGATCTAATCCCTCATTCTCACTTCTACTATCATTCATAGATAGATCCGTAATATGTTTAATTTCTAAAGTTTTCCACCATGATACCATCTTATTGAATTTGAAGCTTGGATAAACATTTTAAAAATTCCCTATTTTGAAGCATCTTCTGCATCTAAAGGGGATCCCTTCATAGTCCAAGGATTGCATCCATTTTTTCCCCACTCTCATTTTTATTTGAGCAAATAGATCTTTAGAAGAATATACATAAATCAAAATTTGGGAAAAAGTGGTGTGTCCCTTATCATCATCCATTTTATCAATAGTCCAAAATTTACCTATTGTATTTCCATTTTCTAAAAACACCATATCATCCCAAAACTAATAGGGAAGATTTGGAAGCCTAATTCAAATCAATTTATCATTAAAGATTTTATTCTAGGAATTAAATTTTGGGTTCCAAATCTTTACCAATAAAATATGATTATCCTAGTCCCAAACATTGTTTTTGAAAACATACTCTTTATTTACTACTAAATAAAAAATCAAAATATGAAATCCTCTAGCAGAGGGGTGGATTTGTATCTTACCTTCCACCATATCTTGCCATTGGCATAAGATTCAATCATGTAATGTTGGTAGAGTCATCAATAACCCTTCACATTTATAAATCAATCCTTATGTAGTTAACCATTCTTCCCTTTGAGAAATAACTTCAATCTCTTATTTATCAAAGAGAAAAACTGAGGTTTCTTGGCTAGAATCATATGAGAGATTCTGTATCCACCCATAGATTCAACAAATGATCTTCCACCTAATTTGGATTGTGTCCTTTCATCCAAAACCATGGGGTTATCCCTACCCTATTTTCATCCTCATGCTGACCCAAACTCAACTTGATCTCCCAGAAACTATGTATTCTATCATGAGTGTACTGGGGTTTGACCATCCTTTGCCCCTATTCTATAGCTACCTCCATTTATCAATAGAGAATGTCTAGCATGTAATGCCTCTCTACTCTTATATATAATTCCTATATTTTTAGAGCTGTCATATTTCTTATCCCCATTGTTTACCAATGATGGTCTCCACCTAGGTAGATATCTAAAATCTTTGACCTCAAAAGCACTTGCAACTCTATCACTACTTGGAGTTAATGATTTATCCATCTCAAGCATTACCACTAGATCCACAATAGTGATTAAGTTTTCATTGATATCATTGGAAGCATCATAGTGATTAGATTTTTATAAGAGGTATGTTGATGGAGGCATCAAATAAATTACGGATAATTTTTTTATTAATCCATATGTTAATCCTTATAGATTGAAATGTTTTCTCTTGTATATCTTCATTTTGTGTAATATTTTCAACATAGACATCCAATGCAACTTGAAATACATTATCTAGTATTTGGATCATATGATCTATCGATATCAAGTTTACTTCTTTAGGATTAATGTCAACATTATAAATTGATCACCAATAGTGTCATTGAGATCCTTCATGATGAAGTTCTTATTTATATTTCCTTTCTACTTTAGTTAATTGATCTGAATGCATTTATATTTTTACTATTATTCTTAATACATATTATTCATCTTGAGATGTTTGTGCCTAAATATATTTCATATTATTTTCATGTTGCCTCTCTCATGCTTATAATTGTTCAGCTATCAATTCACCCATGCATTGTTTAAATCTTTATCTGTTATTATCATTTTGACTTTTTAATTCTTTCTCTCTTTGTGCATATATCATTTGTTTTTGTATTTGTCTATGACATTATA
>JARHVA010003796.1:352500-387500 GCA_037957365.1 Torreya grandis
ATTTTCCATTATCATTTGCTAACTGATCTAGATAATATGGGAGTATTTTTATGGCTAATGTAACCTAATTTGTACAACTACACAAGAATTTTTTGTGTCTAAATTCATTTATGAATTTTCAACATCTTACCAAAGTGGCCTTCTAAATAACCATGTCAAAAAATATAAGTATAAAAACATGGTTTATGAACCCATGTTTGTGTCTGAAATAAATATTCTATTTATTAGCACATCTCAAATCAAGCATGTGGAATTGGAATAATTTCATAGAAGGATTAATGTAAATTAATAGCTAATATTACATAAGTGGAAGAAAAATATCAACCTTATAAATCAATTTAAAATCCTTTACCAGTTCAACTAGAAGTTTCAAAAGACAAGGGTGAGTGGACCAAGGTACAAAAAAGGAAAAAAGGTAGAAGAGAAGTGTTTCAGCCATTAGTATGACCCTGTGTTTAAGGGGACTCTGAGCATAATTTTTGTATAAGATTATTTAAAGTAGAGATAGGCCCCATCGTTAAGTTGGTGAAAGTGTCTCAAAAGATTACGTGATGGAAACTAGGTTGCTAAAGGAAGGTAATATTTGTTGAGTATTTTAGTAAATATTTGGTTCCTCAAGTTTTCTCGCCCATGTAGTTTATTTATAGAGACAAAAGTCTATAAAAATATTATCTATTTATAACTAGAATTTTTTAGTACACATGAGTGTCTCTTTTGGTAGGCTAAGGTTTAGTTTCTTGATGGTTGTTTGGTTATAAATGGGTCATTAGTCGAGGTATCCCATTTGATCTTAAATGTTTTATCTTTTTATAAAGGTTACAGGACCTTCCAAAATATTTATTTTACCCTATCAAATAAAAAATGTGAAAAAAACCATATATTTATATGCCTCACTAATCTTACCATATCCATGACTATGTCAAGATGTCACTTCGTTTTCAATCATAAAGAAAGAAAGTGGATAAAATAAGAAATCATGTAGGTGCAAATAATTACAAAAATAATGTATCTAAATATTGACAAATATCAAACACCTTTCAAAACAAAAGATCCAAAAATATCAAAAGGGTTGTAGTCTGACTAGTAAGGATGATGGTTTCTTATATCCATCCACCAGGGCACAAATCTATCTAGGTACCTGACATAGAGAGTTAAGTGGATAAGGCCAAGATCATGCCCTAGGTGATTTTGAAGGTGTGGATGCCCTTTACTCATGTCTACTTATCCAAAGGATCTCCTTGGTTTAGATGTATACTTCTTCATCATTTTAATCTTATATATATTTGTTTTCAAAATATGGGTTGAGATGGAGACATTTTATGTAATTCAGTTATTCCATGTGAATTCTTCCTGTTGTGGCATGTAAGAAAAACATAGCCAAAAACATATGATCCTTATAAGCCATGAAATTTTAGAGAGAGTTATGTGTCTCTAAAAAGGCAAAAGAATTTCACATTAGTCTCATAGTAAGGACAACATCTAAATGTAGACTGATTCTCAATTTTATTCTAAATATAAAAAATCTAACAAACAATATGCCTCAAGGAATATGGTGATTTATGTCTATGTGGAAGTAATCTGGAAAACCCCTTAATTTATCTAAAGGAACCCTCAAACTTTAATATAACATGATTCAGGTGTAACTTGAAAGTTGGATGGTCCCATTTTCAAATCAAATATACATATTTTAGTAATGTTAAAGCTTTGACGAAAGAGGGAGGAAAGGATTTATCCATTTGGACCAGATAAGATATACAAATCTCATTTTTAATACCAATATTTATCTAATTTTTGCATAAATATGGTTTATTAATTAAAATATTATATGGAATAATTATATCAATTTCAAAAACTTTTATAAATGATCCACTAAAACTTTTATAACAAAAAAAATAACACAAATATTTCACATTAAGTAAACAATAAAAAATATATGATCTACATACATTATAATGTAATAATAGTAGATGTACAACAAGATAAATATAGTAAAAAACAACTTCCATCACAAAGAATGAAATTCTAAAAGAAAATGAGGTTAATCAAAATAGAGAGATCTAATCAAAGAATATTTCACTTTAAACAAAAAGAAAGGAATGCATAATAAAACAAGTTTATCTAAAGGGATATAAAGAAGATGTGTTACTTTTAAAAGATATTCAACATGAAATAATAAATAATTTTCACAAGAAGACATATCAAAGTCTGGATAAAATACATTATCTTTAGGTATCAAAATAGTTTTTACCTTAGCATTAGGTGTGTTAGTAGATTTACAATAATACAAAGTGTTATGAGTGGATTTACCACAATATTTGGATGGATGGAATTTTTAAAATTTATTGATTTAGGATGTCTGTATTTTCTATAATATTCATAAACTTTATTGTTTCTAACCAAAGAATGAGCATGATAAACATTATATTAAACAAATGTGCATGATAATCATTTGGTGTGGAGGACAATATAATCTAGAATCACATTAGAAGTAATTGAAGCATTAAAATCTAGACATTTACAATTTTCATTATAATTAAGAAAAAGAGATTAAATAATATAATTTTTTCACTTAGCAAGAACAACACCCAAGTAACTCATAGATTGCATCATTTAGAATTTAGGGTTGGTATAAGGAGTGTTCAAATTATTTTATTGTGGTACTAGAAAAATTGAAATGGTTACACCAAATAGTCTAAAAAATAATTTAAAACAACCTATATGTTACATATACTTATGCTAAAATTTCCCCCCTTATTACATTATTTGTACAAACATCATATTTATTTCTAATGGACCCCCCTTTAATTCAAATATGGTAAAACATTTGTACACTCTCCATGTAGCCTACTCACCTTCGAGGTAGCATGCCATCTTTATGGCTTCATGGTCTTGGTGACACCTTAGTTTTTCCTTGCAAGATTACTACAAACTTGGAAGTGACAGAAGTATATCTCTCTCTGTAACACCTTCGATGCTTTCTTAGATTACCATGAACCCCTATGGTTTTTTGTCTGTATTTTGATCATGAACCTGGAGATGACAAGAGATCTTAACTATTTTATACACTTTGATGGTTTATCATATTTATATAAACCCTTTTCCAAGAACCAAGTGATAATTTAGTTCTTTTGTTCCACATAATGTTCTTCATTACAAGGTACCAAACTAGAAAATAGTGCTCATTATTTTTATTGAAAACTACACTACACAATAAAACCACAGCATGCATAAAATAAAATAAAACTAACTAAAAAAATGTCACCATAACAATGATGTAACCCATCTTAGGTGACTCATGAGAAGATGCCAATTTTCTTCCAAAATATGTGTATCCTCCAACCTCCAGTAAGGTTCTACTACATGTTTCACAACAAGAGATGTGAAGTGAAGGAAACCTTATCAGCTGACTCTTCACTTTCTTTAGCATCTGGTAGATTTTCTAGTTGAGAAACATTAGCTTCACTTGGCTTGAGTTTCCCTTTGAGAACATAGTTTTCTTGAATATGACTGTCCCATGTTGTATGACCTTTCTTCTTGTAGTAGTGGAATTTTATGTCCCTTTTGTCAATATTGGACTTTTTATGAAAACTTTGAGAATAAAGTGCATTCTCTTGTTGAGAAATACCTTCATATTTTATAGGTATTATTTTATCTTCCATGAGTAGTGATACAATCATATCATCAAGAGATTGTGATAGTATTTGGCTAAGAGTAAATAATTTTTTTTTTTATATTTGTACGGTAGACTATTTAATATAATAGCTTTTGCATCTTGATCTTCGACATTAGTTTTTACCTAAGAAAGTTACCTAATAATAGATCTCAAATTATTTATATGGCTAGACATAGTAATTCCATCATCCATTTTAAATCTAGATAACTAAAATTTTATTAAAAAATGGGCATTTACCACTTTTTCACCAAACAAGGTGTTGAGCATATTCTAAATTTTCTCGGATGATTTTTTTAAATCCATGTGATATTAATCAGAATCTAAAAGTGCAAGGATAATAATATCTTTTACTTTGTCATATCCTATTTTCCATTCAAATAATTTACTTGAATTAGTGGGTTGTTTCTCATCTCCATTTGTGATATTCCATAAATTTGTATGCATCATTTGTGTTTGTATTTTAACCTTCCATCCATGAAAGTTTAAACTAGAATATTTCTCTATGGGAATTTGAATTTCCATCTTGAAGGAAAGAGACATAGATCTAAAAAGATAATAAGGTAAGTTTCAAAATTTTGTATTAGAAAGGTGTAACTTTCAGAATTTTGCTCTAGTCTTTGAAGATTCCGATGCACATGTCCTAAGATTGATATATTCTCCTACTGAATTCAATGCTCAACAATGTTTCTATTATTTTTGTATGCTAATTTACTCTCATTATTTCCTTAATTCAATCAAAGATTAATAGAGATACAACTTTTATAGGTTATGTGAGTGGTACAGGGTTTAAAAACTTTGATTTGTACTTGATGCATCATGGTATTAAACACTTATACCAGCGTCACTATTGCATATGTCTCAATGGCTACTATACCATTCACTTCTATTGTGTGGCAATCAAATATCCACTTCTACTTTAGGATTCAATCCTCAAGTTCTCACTTCACAGGCTCTCATATATAGGTCACACTTATATGTTGCATCCTTCATCTTCAATGCTTGATGATGGCTTGTTGGACCAATATAATGCATCAATTGAAATAAATACAAAATTTATTCTCCTAAGCTTCACCACTTTCTTCTTGTGGGCTACTTTGATACCTAATTATTGCATAGAATGAGAATGCAATACTATAATATTCATTATCAATGCATATATATATAAAGCCATTTACTAGAATATGGTAACTAACCTACAAATAATGGTGGTAAATAATAGATAAACATTCTAAAAATATGATATTGGTGCAACTAAAATAGTTACACCAAAAAATCTAGAAAATAATGTAAAATAACCTATATGTTACATTTGATTATGCTAATAAAAATGGCTAGCTTCATATTAGGGTCACTAAAACATGTGAAATGAGATCAGATTAACCTAAAAATATCCTACCTAAGGATATAAACTTAGATAATGTAAATCAAATAGATCCCACTGATACTTAATGAAATTGGGATATGACCAACAGATCCATGAAACCTAGCAAGGGGAGCACGTACAACAAAATTTCAATAGAAAAGGTTCCAAAACCTCTAGGAAATAAACACAATGCAATAAACCTAACTAATTATTTATCTATAAAGTAACCAAATATCACAAATAATAAATGTATGTAAATGGAAGGATTATAACATATTCAAATGGGCAAGGAATCATGGTAACATAATGGGGGCCTAAGTTACCTAAGGTGGATAAATGGAAAGTTTCAATAATCCTAAATCTACACTAAACTTAAGTTTAGAGAGAATTTAAATGAGTGATATATTAATTAACAAAATAACTATTTAATTTCTATCTGTCAAAAGGAGATAGCTACGGTTAGAATATACTTACTTTGAACAAGACTTGTTGAGCCTCAATCTCCCCCTTGGCTAATAGTGACATGTAAGATATTTTTATGATTGTAGGGATCTTAATAGATAAATCAAGATTTAGGTGAAAAGGACTCCTCCTATTACATCCAATATTATACAAGACAAGATTTTCCCTCCAAGACAATATCTTATCAATAATTCCTTCAAATATAGACTTAAGGTGGAAGTGCAAGTAATAGAAATTGAAAATGAATGTTCCTTTCTATTTTATTAAAAAAAATTCTCGTATTTATAATGATGAATGACCCTAATCCCTATGGGATATTATATAACATTATTGGCCAACTTTATTTAGTCCTAAATGGGCCAACTAACCTCAAACCAAGTCAATTACATTGACCTAGTTACAAAGCATGCACTAGAATGTTTAAAACTACATTGATATAATTGATGTAGTTGGGATGGAAAATATAATGATTAGAACTACATCTAACATTTTTGCATAGTAGGAAAATAGGGGTCTTGACATAGTTAGATGAAAAAAATCAAACAAAAATTAAATTAAATTAAATAAGAATTCAAATGTGAAATATAAGAAACCATATAATATCTTACTATAACTAACTAACTAAATAAAAAAATAAAAAAATAAATAATAATAATAATAATAATAATAATATGTCAAAATTATATAATAATATAATATATCATTATATAATAAAATAAAATAAACTAATTTATAATATTATTAATATATATTAATGTTTACTAATTCCTTGTTGATTTGGAACATATTTTATCATCTACTATTTATTTGGTATATATTTATATATTTTTTTGAAGACATGAAGAGTTCTTTAGGTCACACTTTCTCTATCCCTAACCATCACCCCTTGGCTTAGCTTGAAAACTTTCATCACTTTCATGTTCTCTACAGCTTTGCCCTTCCCCACCACTTCACTATTACTCAATCTCATTGTGAAACAAAACATCTCCTTTAAACATAACTCATTACCATGTTGTATTAAGAAACACACTACCTCATTTCTCACTATCTCCTCCACTAAAATATCTAATTATTATTATTTAACACTTCACACACAACAAGGGTAAACATGGTCAATGGTAATGGGTTTTTATGAATCCAAATTTACACTATTTTATTTTACAAAACTCTAGTTTATCTAAAAATAAAATTACATCAGTAGTAATGGGTCCATAATGAAGTTCCCATAAATGTGGTATTGGTTCATCAAGGACTTGGCGTAAATGCAATAATGTTGAAACTTCCAGGGCTGAGGTTAGATGTTTTGGGATAAAGGAGTTTGTTTAATAGGTTGAAGTTAAGATTTATTTATTTCTTTTCCTCATCTTGAGCCTTATTTTTTTTGTTGATACCTATTTATATTCCTCTTCTAAGTATTAATATATTAACCAATATCACAGTAATAACATTGAAGACATAAATCAAATGAATGCAATATAAAATAATATCACTTTGAGATTGAATCAAGCCACAAAGTGAGAGATGAAAGTTGACAAGTGGGAAAACCATCAAATGGAGAAAAAACACAAAATTTATTAGAAGACTTCTAATCAAATAAAATACAATTAAAATATCAAATGGAAGCCAATATAAAGATAAAAGAGTGGCTTGAATCCAATATATAAATCACAAGATTGCTAGAGTAAAATTGTTGTAGAAGAGAAGAGGAAAGGGCTCTTTAGAGAAAGAGAAATGATGAGGGAGTTAAAATAATCTCATGACAAACTTACAAGGCCTCCTTAGTGTGTGTCAGATGTTTTATTATTAAGAAAGTGGAAGAAAGTGTGTGACATGTGGAGAGAGGAGTTATTTATGAAAATAACTCTAAGAATACTACAAAAAGACAAAAAAGGTTAGGGATGCCTTATAAATTTAGATAAAAGTGAATTTATAATAATAATAATTAATGAACACCAAAAAGAGACTTCAGGTAATACTAAATTAGCTTAAAAATTAAAGTGAACCCAAATAAGGTTAATCTCCAATACTCCCACTTAAGTAAAATTCGATGTTATAAAAGTGGAGAAAATTTTTACAAACAAGGAAGGGAGTTGACATCACATAATACTCATCCTTCAGGAAAAATTTCTTCAAAAAGAGTCATAAAATTTTGACAAATAAAGAATAATTGAATATGCTTTTAAGAAAGATGAAAGAGTGTGATCATCAATAATTTCCAAGAAGCCTCTTTAGATAAGATGGTTTATCTACAATGGAACAAAGACCAACAAGAAGATAAATGATCCACTAAAACTTTTACAATAATAAAAATAACACCAATATTTCATGTTAAGTAAACAATAAAAAAATATATGATCTACATACATTATAATGTAATAAAATTAAATGTAAAATAAGACAATTATAGTAAAAAACAACTTCCATCACAAAAAATGAAATCCTACAAGAAAATGAAGTTATTAAAAATAGAGAGATCCATTCAAAGCATATTTCATTTGAAACAAAAATCAAAGAATGCCTAATAAAACAATATTATCCAAAATGAGACAAAGAAAATGTATTACTTTTAAAAGATATTTGACATGAAATAATTAAATAATTTTCACAAGAATAAATATAAAAGTATCTATAAAATACATTATATTTAGGTATCCAAATATTTTTTACCTTAGAATTACGTGTCTTAGTAGTTTTCCAAAAATGCAAAGTGTTATGAGTGGATTTACCATAATATTTGCATATATGTAATTTCTAAAATTTATGGATAGGATGTCCCTAATTTCTATAATGTGTACAAAGTTTATTGTTTGTAACTAAAGAATGAACATGATAAGCATTATATTTAAATAAATGTGAATTATAGTCCTTTGGTGTGAAGGAAAATATAATATAGATTCACATTAGGATAAATTGAAGGATTAAAACCCAGACATTTATAATTTTAATTAAAATTAAGAAAAAGATATTCAATAATATAATTGCATACTTACCAAGACTACAACCCAAGTAATTCATATATTGCATGATTTTGAATCTAGGTTTGGTATAAGGAGTGTTGAAATGATTTTATTTATAAAACACATTTAAGTTAATCATTATAGGCATGATCATGCACAAAAGACACAAGTTTAAAATTTAAAGTGTCAAAAGAAGTTTGTAATTTTTTCATGTGCTCATGGAAATAGTTTTGAAGAGTTTTAATAGTCAAATTTTGAAATTGAAGTTGATCCTTATGAGGAATAATTTCATAATTTTCAAAATTAAAAGTTTGAATAATGTATTTAAAAGCTAAAACATTGGCCAATTTAAAAAGTCTTTATACTAACAATATATACTTGAAAATTACCTTAATTAAAAATTCAAGATGAAGAATTTTTTTCAAATATTGGTAATTGAAATATTTTCAAAGCATATTCAAATTACTATTAATCACTTTAAAAAAAAAATCCTTAAGGCTAATTATCTGTGTTTATGTTAAAAAAAAAGAAACTTAACCAAAAAAAAAAAACATACTTTAAAAATTACACGTCACATTAAAAAATTTATGAATTTGAAAAATTAGTTCTATTTTCTATTAATATAAATTTGTATTAACTTATAAAAGTAAGTCCACCCAAAAAATTCCAACCTTTTAAGAAAATCCTTAGTTTGGTTGATTTGAAGACTTATAAAACTTTTTTCTTGAAAAAAAATGTTTATTTTTTTAATATTTTGAGATTATTAAAAAAATATGTTAGAATTAACTTTAAAAAATTATGTATATTGTGGCCAAGTGGTATTTATTTATTTTATATAGCTTGTGGATAGAAAAATGAAATAGAACATGATCTAGTTGTTGAATATAGTTCATTGTAGAGGTGAAAGGAATGGCTAGGTTTACATTAGGGTCACCAAAAAATATGTAATGAGATAGGATTAACCTAAAACTATCCTACCTACGGATCTATAATTAGATAAGGTAAATCAAATAAATCCCATTAACACTTAATGAAATTGGGATATGTTCAACAGATCCACAAAACCTAACAAGGTGAGCACCTACAACAAAATGTCAAGATAAAAAGGTTCCAAAGCCTCTAGGAAATTAACATAATGCAATATCCCTAACTAGGTCTCTATTTATAAATTAAACAAATATCACAATCAAGAAATGTATGTAAATGGAAGGATTAGAAACATATTAAAATGGGCAAGAAATAATGGTAGGATAATGGGGGCCTAGGTTACCAAAGATGGATAAATGAAAAGTTTTAATAATCCTATAGCCACACTAAGATTAAGTTTAGAGATTATTTAAACAAGTGATATATTAACTAATAAAACAATTATGTAACTTTTATCTATCAAAAGGAGATAGCTAGGGTTAGAATATACTTACCTTGAATAAGACTTGTTGAGCCTCAATCTCCCCCTTAGCCAATGGTTACTTGAAATATATTTTTATGGTTGTAAGGATCTCAATGGATAAATCAAGCTTTAGGTGAAAATGACTCCTCCTATTTCATCAAAGATTCTACAATATAAGATTTTCCTTGCAAGACAAGATCTATGTAATAATTCCTTTAAAATTAGACTTAGGGTGGAAGTGCAAGAAATAGAAATTGAAAATGAATGTTCCTCTCTATTTTATTAAAACACTTTCTTGTATTTATAATTATGAATGACCGTAATCCCTATTGGAGATTTATCTAACATTATTGGCCAACTTGATTTAGTCCTAAATGGGCTAATTAACCTTGAACTATGTCAATTAGACTAACCCAATTGTGAAGCATGCACTAGAAAGCTAAGAAATACATTAATAAAATCTATGTAGTTGGGATGGGACATATATAGACTAGAACTACATCGAATAGTTTGGCATAATATGAAAATAAGGGTCTTGACATAGTTAGAGGATATCCAATGGAAGGACATAACATAAGGGATCAAATCGGGAGAAGCTAGAATGTCTATAGGAATGATAAATAAATAAAAAATTCTCTCATGAAACACTATTAGTATACCCACCCATTTCTTGATGCACCCTTTAATGATTTCACTTAGGGAGATTGTAACTTGATAGGTCGATGTTAAAGAGAAAGTGTCCATGAATGATAAATTTTTATACTATTGTGTGTATATAATATGTAATTAAAATACTATGAATTTCTATCCATGGATATTCATGGATATGAGCATTATCTATCATGATAAAAAATACATATATTGGGTTGATTTTATCAATGACACTATTCAATAACAACTAGTCAATGTATAAGCAACTATGACTTTCTACATGACATTTTACTTGGTGTATTCATTGGCATCCCATAGAGTATACCTTGGACTCACTAAATTATATAATTATGATGCATCCACTAGGGTATACAAATTTTATTCTTAGATAAACCTAAAAAATACAATAAGTATTATAGATGGGTTAACATTGATTTCACAATGAGGGTGGTATAGACATTAGTGGAAGATCTAGGAAAGAGGTTTTTTGATAAAGAATCAAACTTGATTTCATATCATGGGAGATATGTCATTCATTTCTAAAAAATATCCTAAATAAGAGTTGAAGGATTTGATGGATTCCCCCTATAGTTGCCAAGGTTGGTGAATAAAACAATAGTATTTATTGAGTTTTATAGACAATTGGTTACAATGCACATACAATATCAATAAAGGCATGTTTTGGGTGTATATTTCCCTATCTTTGTGGGCCACTTCACATGCAAGCATGCCACAAATTCCTAGAACATTGAATCTTCAATTTTTCAATTTGTGATGTGTTATCATACAAGCTTAGATTATTTTAATATAACGGGGTTTGTATATACTCAAGTTGGAATTGGTTCCTCCTAAAAATGCAAGATATATTTTTAGGACTATTAGGATATTTTGAAAGGATATTTCTAATATATGACTTCGATAAATGAAGAATCATTGGTCATAATTGGGGTTTTTAACAAAAAATAAGATGATATCTCCTATAAGTAGTTAGAATGTATCCTCTAGAGAAATGATATTTTGGACAAATCCAAGGGATAAATGAAGGAATAAGTTCTGATTGGAAGGGAGTATAAAACATAAACCTATTCTAGTTTGGGAATTTTGCATCATAATTTACTCTAAAATATGGGTCTAGTTAGTAAACCATGGATGAAATCAAAGAACAATTTGGAATATTAATCAAAGAGGAGTTATCATAGTGCACAATGAAATCCATGCCTCGATTTAGGAGTGAAATCCATAATTTATTGAGCTTTTATAAGTCCAAAACACCATGGTGATAGTAGTTTAAAATATGTTAAACACGTGAAAAACATGTGATAGTTTATAAGGTAAATTTAATCACATAAATCTCTAGGAAATTCAACTAATTCAAAAAATCTAGAGACAAAAGGAAAATCACTCGTCCAATAGCTCCTTCACCCCTAGATCTATCCAAAACAAATTCTATCATAATAAATTCTTCCTAGAATGTTCGCAATCACTTTTCCATTTTTGTCTATTTTGTATTCTGGGAAAGTTGTATTTTTATTTTGTATAAATTTGAACATTAATGAAAAATAGAATAAGACAAAAATATGAATGCCAAAAGTCACAAAGGAATTTTAAGGGTCAAACCATTCCCTCTATCTCTATAAATAGGATAAATATCAATTATACTATCTCTATTTGATGTTCATTGTAATATTTCTCAAAAGGAAAGGAGAAATAAATTTTGTGTTCATTCTTCTAATGAGGAACACAATGAAAAATGTGGAACTTTGTGTTTAGTGTATTCTATGTAGGTATTTATTTTCCATATGTTAATACATATCTTTGAATTCAAGAAATACTTTTTTTGGTTCTCAAACAAGAAATTTATTTTTTAGTATTACTTATTATCTTGTATATGATGAAATCTATGTTTTATCATTTATGCATGAACCTTCACCTGATTTCCTTTTGTTTCTAATTTCAGTTGAAAGTAGTAAAACTAAATACTCCATTGGACTATAAATATGATTTATACATTTATTTCTATTTTCTTCATTTTCAATAAAGGGAACCCCCCAATCTAAATATAGGAAAAAAATTTGTCTCCTTCACCATTGTGAAATATAATATTTTTCAGAGTGCTAAATATTTCACCAATAGTTTTTATTGCCCACCATGCGGCACATGTGAGTATTTTAGTGTTACCCACTCAAACTATCACTTAGTATGAAAATTGATATTATTTATAATTAATTTAACATTTATATAGAAGAATTTTATCTTATAGATTGTGTAAAATTTCTTTATCATCCTATTTTGAAAAAGATACATAAGGTATAGTATAAATAAAGGTATTCCTAACCCATTCCTTGATTTGTAGGAATAGTCTAATTTTAGGCTTTCTCCAAAATGGATAAGAAAGGTCCAACCTCTAAATAGGTTATTGTTCTTTCTTAATGTCTTGGTCCTAAGAAAACTCGATTTTAAATTTGCATGAAGCTATAATGGTAGCATGGGGTATACATATTGGAACATTATCCATAGGTCCTCAACTCCATGATTTACCCAAAGGCTCATGGATTTTATTTCTATGTTTACTAAAGATGGTAAACATTATCCTAAGGATCCCATAAAATATTTATTTTATGCTTTCACTATTTTAGGTGTATAAAATGATGTCTCAATCAGTTTATTCCAAGTAACCTTGTTAGGAGAAACAAAATGGTTTGATTATCTACTAGTAGCTTCTATTCCAAATGGGTAGATGGTGAGAAAATATTATAGGAAAGATTCAAACTAAATGAAGATGAATGTTCCCTCTTAGCTCAATTAAATAAAATAAAAAAGGAACCCAATAAACCAATGAGATAATTCATAGCTCAAATTAAAAAATGATACATAATATCCCCACTACTACCATGCCTAATTTATAAAATTAAAACTTTTTCTTGAATTCATAAGAACCCAAAGTGAGCTTCTTCCTTAGAATAAACCATTTAAAACCTAAATAAATAACAAAAAAATATACAAAAATAATATATTATATGATCATGGCTAAGAAACCAAAAAGGACTCAGTTAGACATAAAGAATAGACTTCAACAGATCCTCTAATTTAAAAATTGGCAAATGTCATATTAGCTTTGAAGAAATAAATTCTTCATGATCACTAAGCTGCCTCATACAAAGATATGATTATAAGACCATTTTTCCATATCAAGTCAAAGTTCACCCCATACTACCTACTACAAGTACTTAACTCATTACTGAAGTAGCTCATATGAAAATTCACTTTTCATGTATCTTTCATGCTACTATTGGGTGTGAATTCACTATTCATAGTGATGAAGTGGCAATCACTACTCATGGTGATGAGGTGTCATTCACTATGATTAGGTGTCATTCACTATTCATGATGATGTGATAGGTGATGCAAGTGATGATGCAAGAAGGTGATGTGGTTATCAGTGATGTGGCATGGCCCACAAAGCATCTTACTTATGATAAGATTAATGTGGAATGAGTAGGGGACCAAAAGACATGGATTTTTTAATCCTTGGTGAGTCACACATGTTTTTTTAGTGTGGTTAATAAGGTATAATAAATGGGGTGCATTTATTATGTATATTAATGATTTGTATGGTTGTAAAAGTCATAAAGCTGATTTTAACATCCTTTGGATCTTATGTACACTTGGGAGGTAGAAACCAAAAGTATACTATTTGATGAATTGTATACCTAGTGGAATGAGGCACCGTTATAGAGCTATAAAAAGGTGGTGGAGATATTATGTAAAGTATTAAATATACTTGTTACCCACTTGTGAAGGCATGAGGAGGTTGGCACATTTTTCCTTCTGTTATATTTTTCTCTCATATTCCCTCACATGAAAATGTTATATATAGAGCATTCTTCTTCTATATAATTTGTATAGTCCAAGTATTACATGAATTTCATGTATAGGGAGAAATACTTATAATCTTTTTATTAATGAAATTTTGAAGACTTGTGAATTCTTTATTTCAATCTTGGTTGAGAGCTTGAGTTATAAACTTGGTATTAACTTGCATTAGTGCATTAAATACAAGAAGCTTAGAATATTTCAAGAGAGGTGTGACAAAGTATTATTGTTGTGTATTATCCTTATTTTTTCTATAAATATAAATCTAAAATATTTCTTCGTGGATGTAGCCCATTGGGTAAACCACATTATCTTGGTGTTTTATTTCTTATGCATGTTTTGCTTGCATTTCTACAAGTATTTTATTTCTATTTTACATAGTTTTTCTCATTGCAGATGATAAAAAATAAAGGGTTAAGAATTTAAATGGACATCAATTCATATTATGGAATATGTATATGGATAATTATCTATTTCAAAATAATATTATTTTATGATTGGGAGTTGGATCCAAGAATCCAACTACAATGTCAGATGAGGATTGGGAGTTGCTTGATAGAAAAACACTTGGAACCATCTAATAATTATTGGTAGCTACATTTTCATTCAACATATCCCAATAAAATACTAATAAATTTTTTATGATAACACAAGGGAGGTTTTATGAAAATCCTTCTACCTCTAACAAAATATTTTTGATGAAAAATTGTTTAACATGAAAATGGCTGAAAATGCTTTAGTAGTAAATCATTTGAATGAATTTAAAATGATTATAAGAAAATTGAATTCTGTTCACATTTAATTTGATGATGAATTCAAGGCTATTATTATTTTGTATTCTTTTCTTGAGATTTAGAATAGCTTAGTCATGGCAGTAAGCAACTTTGTCTCCAACAATGCCAAACTCAAGTTTGAGGATGTGGTGGTGTGATCCTTAATAAATAAATGCAAAGGATAAGCAATGGTGAAATGTCCACATCAAGAAATAATTTTTACTAAGAGAATAGAGGGATAAAAAATAATAGAGGAAGAGAAAACTATGCTGAGTAAAAGAAAGTTGCAGGATCAAAATCAAGAGGAAATATGGAATGTTGGCATTGTAGGAATCCAGGGCATATAAAGAAAGATTGTTGGGTCCTTCGAGAAAAATTAGTAAAGAACTAGTAGGAAGGTAACAAAGAGGAGGTAATGTGTTAAAAAATTAAATAATAATTTCTTTGGACAATATTAATGATTCTTGAATTTTAGATTTAAGTGCTTCCTTTCATGCCACTTCTCATAAACATTATTTTTATGATTATGTTCAAGGAAATTTTGGCCATGTTTATCTTGGTGATGATGAACCCTATATAATTGTTATAAAAGGTATTTTTAATTTTAAATTATAGAATGCAAACACTTGGGTTCTTAAAGATGTTAGTCATGTTCCAAGTTTGAGGAGAAATATAATTTTATATGACAGTTGGGTAGTGACGGTTGTATGGTCAATTTTATTGGTGACTCATAGAAGGTTACCAAGGGTGATTTGGTAGTTATAAAAGGTAATAAAATGGGTACTTTGTATTTATTGAATATTATCACTAATACATCTTTTGATATAGTTGTGTCAGGTATAGATGCAGTTTTATGGCATTACAAACCTGACCACATGAATAAAAAAGGAATGAAAATTCTTCACTCATAGGTAAAATAACAAAATCTAAAAAAAATTGACTTGGAATTTTGTGATAATTTTGTGTATGGTAAATATAAACATGTGTGATTTATAAGAGTTTGACTATCCAATAAGTAGAGGAAGTTAGAACTTGTGCATACATATGTATGGGGGCTAGCTCAGGTATCTTCACTTGGTGGTTCAAGGTATTATGATACCTTTATTTATGATGCAACTAGAAAGGTTTGAGTTTATTATATTAAACAAAAATATGATGTGTTTGATACATTTAAGATATGGAGAGATTTAGTTGAGATTGAAATAGGTTTAAAGCTCAAGTGCCTCATGTAAGATAATAGTGGAGAATATTGTAGCAAGGAGTTTGATAACTATTATTCACTAAATGGAATTCATAGGAAGAAGATAGTTCCAGGAACAACACAATGGTGTGTTAGAGAGGATAAATAAAACTATCATGGAACATGCTATAAACATGATATTGTATGTAAGATTGCCATTATAGTTTTAGGTAGATGTTGTTGATAAATCTATGTACCTAATAAATAGAGGACCTTCAAGTGCCTTAGATGGTGGCATACTAGAAGAGGCATGCACTAGTAAAAAGTTTGAATATTATTTTCTAAAAGGTTTTGTCTGTGAAGCTTTTTCTCATATTAACAAAAAAAATGTCCAAGTTAGAGGCTAAATATAAGAAATGTACTTTCATTGGCTATGGTACTAATGATTTTGGATTTCTATTATGGAATGAGGAAGATAATAAAATCATGAAGAGTAGAGATGTTATCGTTAATGACAAAGTCATGTACAAGGAACATTTATCAGATAATAAGCAAGAGGAACCCAAGAAGGAAGACATAGTGTTGGAGGACATTACAAATGAAAATGTTCTTAAGGTACTTTTGCAGAATGTACAACAACAAGAGGAACCCCAAACTCCTATTGTTAGAAGATCTACTAGATTTGGTAGACCACATAAAAAAAATTATTCTTATTTGAATTATTTTTTACTTAGTAATAATGGTGATCCAAAGATATTTGAAATAGTGCACATTGAAGCCAAATTTAAGTGAGAGTAGGCTATGGATGAGGAGTATGACTCTTTCATGATGAACCAAACATGGGATTTGGTGAAGCTTCCAAAAAGAAAGAAGTCACTATAGAATAAATGGATGTTCAATATTAAGGAGGAGGATAGTGTTAAAAATAAATACAAGGCCACAATGGTGGTGAAAGGTTTTGCACAGAAGAAATGTATAGATTTTAATGAAATATTTTCTCTTGTTGTTAAGATGACTTCAATTAGAATTATTTCAAGTTTAGTTTCAATAGAAGATTTGAATTTAGAGAAATTTGATGTGAACACTATTTTCCATCTTGGGGATTTAGAGGGGATATACATCGATCAGCCACAAGATTATGAAGCCAATGCTAAGACTAATTTTAAGTGTAAACTGATGAAGAATTTGTATGGTCTTAATCTAGCTCCAAGATAATGGTATATTAATTTTGAAAAGCATATGATGGAATAGGGTTATTTCAAATGTCATTGTGATCATTGTCTATATATTAAAATATTTGAAAATGGTAGCTATATTATCTTATTTTTGTATGTGGATGACATGTTAGTGACAGGTTCTAACATGTAGGATATAAATGTAATCAATGAAAAATTGAGTGACTCTTTTTCTATAAAGGATCTAGGTGCTACTAAATAGATCCTTAGGATGAGAATATCCATAGATAGATATAATCATAGGTTGGCACTATCTCAAGTAGAATACATGAAGAAATTTTTGGAGAGGTTTAGCATGTTGAATGTGAAACCAATTGGGACACCTTTGGCAAGCCACTTAAAATTTATAAAGGAGTAATGTCCCAAGATATAAGAAGAGAGGAATCACATGTCCAAGACACCTTACACATCGGTAGTTGATAGTTTGATGTATGCAATGGTGTGTAGGAGACTAGACATTACCCCTATAGTGGGAGTGGTAAGTAAATGCATGAGTCATCTAGGAAAGGAACATTGAGAACTAGTATTGTGGATTCTTCACTATCTGAGATGGATAAAAAATGTTGTATTGTGTTATGGTAGATGTAGTCATATAAAATGTGAAAATTGGTAACTTGAGTGTGGTTTATGACATACAACCCATAGGTCTCTCTTATTTTCTCTCATGACCCTTATATGCATATTCTCACTGATTCCCAATCATTTGTATCGTTCTAGACCTGACTCTAGCTTGACCAAACTATTTTTCCCATGATAAATCTATCACTTAAGTCCTTTACCCTCAATAAAATAACACCCAACATGGACTATAGTGATATACCGTAGGATGTCCATTTTTGGTGCTCTTGTTCAAGTGTACTTTTACCTCTAATAGTTAGTTCCTTTTACTTCTTATCCCTCTTTTTGTTAGCCTAACATGAGTAAATTTGACCCATGATAAATATAACCTTCTAAAATCCCATTCAAAGTTCATTTAAAAGGGGTTGGCAAATATTATAAGGCAAGCAAGACTACTCAGGCATATTTCCCTATTATCTACATATAATTAGCCAATACAACTATAAGCTTATTCAAATTTTTACACCAATCTCTAGTCACCTCAAACACACCTAGTTTATCATTTTGCATCTTCATACACATTATTTCATAAAGCACATCAATTGGGAGAACTACATATAGCTTGATCCTTTTTTGGAGTAATGGTATATAGGTAGTGTGCCCACGCAAAGGGTGTGCATACATGTTTAGTGCATCTTACACACACTAACCCCCCTTGTTTTTAAAAATTGGTCAAATCACAATGGATTATAGGGTTTAAATACTAAATGAAATCTACAGGGAGTTCCATGGACATCCAATAGTTGAAATTTCATAGGCAGGCTCACATGGACATAATGAAAAAAACATAAAAAGCTCAGGTCTATCGGATAACAATAACAAAATAGGACTATAGCACCAGACCCTAGAGCGTCCTATTTCAGTGCTCATGTCCAATCATAAAATGATGTCTATATATTGATTTGTGATAGTTTTCTAATCCTTCATAGTGAATTTTAGACCCTGCAACATCCATCTCAGTTTATTTCCAGCTAAGTCTTATTTTCTCTCCCTTTTTACAATTTTTAGAAAGATTCAAATTATAGTCAAATTATAAAAATAAGTAGCTTAATTATTTTCACATTATGTATTGGTTTAATTAACTCAAAACCTTAATTAAATTAGGAATAATACTCCAATATTCCTAAAATAGTTAAATCATTTGGTGAAGTTAACTTACTTCGTTTACTCATAAAAACCCTAGAAACCCTAGGATAAAATTTCTACTAATTTTTCCTATATTGTTTTAATTTCTTACTTGCATAATAAAATCATAAATTAGTATTAAATTTTAAAATTTTGTAGTAATTTTAAAATAATTTTCTTTCAAATCCTAGTTACCCATACTAGGTCTCAATATTTTCCTAGTATTTTTCTTATATTTTTATGATTTTTTACTTACATATTTAAATAAAAAATTTACATCAAATTTTAAAATTCCTTAGTAATTTTAAAAATAATTTTATTCAAAACCTGAGCTGCATGTGCTAACTTTTTTTTTCTTAAGGTATCACCTTACATGTTTGTGAGCTTTGTATCCTTTTTATGCACTTTCTAGTTTGCTTTTTTTAGGACTTTACATTTCCTATTTTTAGTACTTTCCTTCCATATCACCTTGCTTATTAAAAATTATTACAAAAAATTCAATCAATTTTCAATTTGTTTTCTACCTTAACAATGGCCCAATACACTGGTTTTGATGAAACTAATAAAAGGTAACTTTAATAAATTTTAAATAAACACCCTAATATGCAAGATGACATGCTTAAAATACTTCAAGAGGAACAACAAAAAGTGAAAAATGGTCAATATTCTCAAACCATAGAGAAATCAGTTATAAATGACACTATATGGGCAACTATGTCTCAACAACCCCTATAACAACCCAACCTTCCTCTATGCCACTAGCTACATATAATACATATTTATCTCTTGATGTGGTAGCTATTGTATAAGAGATAAGATATATTAAATCCAAGGTGCTACATCTTGAGTAAGGTGTCTCTAGACCTATGCAGACCTTAGATTCTTTTTCTCTACTGCATATACCATTAACACCTCATATTGTTTCTACACCCTTGCCACAAGGTTTTTTTAACCCAAGCTTACTCTATGTGATGGAAAAGGTGATCTAGAAACACATTTGAGAGATTTTCACATAGCATGCTTGGACTATGTACCAAATGACTGGATACATACCAAGCTATTTCCATGATGCCTAAAGGATTATTCTTTATAATGGTTCTATAGTCTATAAAATTAGTTAGTCAACACATTCAATCCTTTAGTCAACATGTTCCTAGATCATTTTAGCATTAATAATGGTGATAAGATTTCATATGTCCAAGTTACACAATAGAAACAAAGGTACAATGAGTATCTCACAAATTAAGTCCTTCGATATAAGACTATTTTAGCTAAGATGACTAGCCCCATGGCTGATCAAGAGTTACAAAATCTCTTCAAATAGAGTTTTCTACTAGCTTTGCATGAATCAATAATGTTTAAAAGGTTCTTTTCCTTCACTGAGTTATGTCTTACACTAAAGGAAAGGGAATTCAAACTAATTTCAATGGGTAAACTCAAGCACACAAGTATATCAGAAACAACAACAAAAATAACAATAAAGTCCCATACAATGTAAAGGTCAATAATAACAAAATTTAGAATAAACCTACAATTAATGTGACTTCAGAGCCCCCTCAACAAGTAGTTTTATTATCACCTCCTCGATGAACCTTTAACAATCTACCAGTTCTTACAGATAGAGTTTTACAGTAGTTTTTGGATGTAATATCATATCTCTCCATCTTATTTGTAAAGTTAATCCAATAAAGCCTCTTCCATAGGGATTTGATCAACATGCATTTTGTGAATTTCATAGGGCACTAGGCCATAAAACAAATAGATGCATTAGTTTGAGACACAATATATAGGATTTGATAGATGGAAATGTCATTGATCTTGGCACTTCAATTGAGCCTCCTAAGCAAAGCAAACACATGATAAAGCTTTGAAAATATTCTCATATCCATTTTCATATTATTCTAAACAAGAGATAGGGGACACATCACAGGTTCACCATGCATATCGTGTATATCCCCCACTAGATACATACAAGTCACCTTCAATTGAGTTACATCTTTTGAGAAACATGATTAGTTATACAATTGCAAAGTTCTAGCTAGACCTTCCATCTCTTTCACATAGTAAGATATAGTCAAGGATGATTCAGATTATCATGCACTTTTTATCAATGCTTATATTCTTAATCATCATATTCATAGTGTTCTCATAGATAATGGATCCAGTGTGAACATGTGCACTATGGAATTATTTTAGCATTTGGGATATTTATAGTAGGATATTACACTGATGGATATAATTATTAGAGGATTTAGTGGGCACATATAAAGTCCATTGGGTGAGATTGTACTTCCTCTATAAGTTGGTCTAACACATGTGGTCATGCCATTTACTATTATTCCTAGTGTAGAAATTTTTGATATGTTACTTGATTGACCATGGATTCAGAAACTTTGAGTAGTACCTTGTATAGTTCACAGATATGTGAAATTCATTCATGTTAATCATTTTGTTATAGTTGGTAGAGTTTCATATGAGTTACCACTCCCCACTTCAAAACCATCTTCTACTTTGCAATCATCATTTTTAGTTCAGCCACCTGTTTTAGTTTCTCTAGCAGTTTAAGTTCTTCCTCCAGCTTAGATTTAGACATAGTCAAGGCCTTCCTTAACAGTACAAAAAGTTAATACATTTACATGAAGGTCTCTTTTAGAATAGCCACAATTATAGGATTTTAGATAGATTTTAGCTATAATATTCACACCCAAGGTAGTATCATTGAGATCTCATGCATCTACACATAGAGCACATGTATAGAGATCTTCTCCTACTACCAGATGGGTCCCTAAGATCCCTACAGTTGCATCCACTTCTAATAGTTATAGGGGGACCCAATGGTTAGTTTTTAATTCAAATATTTCATAGAATTTACAACATATATAGATTTTATGGTTAGATTCTTAGCCTCTCCATCATTCTTCATGATCATGCACGATCCCTCTCTTCGATACAAGACAACATGATAGGGAGTCTCTCATGGGACTCATTGGTTAGTATCATTTCTTATCAAGCCTTGATTGTACATAGTATCATTTATTCTTGATTTTACATAACTTATTTCAACAATCCAAAAATAATCAAATATTCCAAAATACAAAAACATACAAATAATTCAAAACACAAAAACATTTCAATTGTATGCATTATCCATATTTTACACTTTTACTACCATACTAGACTTACATTTTGATGTTCTATGCTATTGTGTATCAATTTATCTATATTACCATGCTTCACTTAATCTTTTTTAAGTGTGTGCAGTGACATCCAGATCCTTGATTACTTCACTCTACCCATTGAGGGGCATCTTACTTCATACATTCAAGACACATATCGATATATCTACCCCCTAGGGGCATATTCTACATGACTAAACCATCTAGGTTATGTCATTCCTATACCACACATTCTAGTAATCATGATGATGTACATTATTTACTATCTTACATAGATTACTCTATCATAACTCACTAGCATATAACACTTATGTATTTCCTAGCATATACCTAGTCTTGTACTACATGTCTTGCAGACTTTCACTTATTTCTTTGATTAGTCAGATGTGATTATTTTTTCAATTTTTACATGATTTATTTTTTTATTTACATAACTATATGTGATTACATTTCTCATTTCATATTTGTCTCATGTGTATGCTTTAGGACATTTGCCAATGTCATTTGCTTCTATTCTTATATGTGCCTTAGGATAGTTTCCAATGTTCTTTTCTTGTACTCTTCTATGTGCTTATGGCCCTTGTGCAAACCTTGTTTTTTTCAATTGTATGTGTATGTGGCATTTGAATATGCCTTGTATGTTTACTTTCCATTTTGAGTGACATGTGCCCATGTCCCTTATTTGCCTGGCCACTCTTGTATGATTTTTTCTTCTTGATTTCTGTGCTTATTTTCTTTTCATTATTTGCAATGTTATGATTCACATCATGCATTTCTCTTACTTTCTTGGATGCCATGATGGACATCATGCTCCATCCCTCCTTAACAAATAACAAATAACAACTAACTAGACTTCTAGTTTTGATTCAATACATTACACATGTTATTACATTGTTATATCTATCTAGGCATACCCCTATTGATCTCACAATCTCCATTACAAACACTGCTATATCTTGAGATATATTGTTGATTATCATTGTTATATCATGTATATTTTTAGCATAACACAATTATAAGGTTCTTTCTTCTAAGGGTAGTCATTGTAAGTTCTTCATTCCTATCCTCAAAGGAGGGGGAAACAAACAAGGGATTTGTCATAGAGATTAGAGCTCCTAATAGTTGAAAAAGCAATTTTTAGAACACCTGAAATAGCAACCAGACTTCAAACCAAGCAGAACAGACCAAAAATATAGTGAAATTTAGAGAAGAATCATAATAATTAGCCCAAGACAATAACACTAACATTGGACTATAGTGTCAGATAGCACGGTATCCATTTTTTACGCTCATATCCAAACAAAAAAACAAGTTTTCTATAAACAATCAAAAAACTAGGTTTAGCTATAGTTTTGCACATTTATACTAGTTCAGATAAAATAGTTTTAGTATAATTTTTCCTAGAGAATATAGATATAGGGGGAATCATGCATGTCATGATGGCTTTCACTTCTAGTTTTAGATGTAGTAGTTGGTATAACTTCTAGATCAAAATTCATGTTTCATACACCAGTGATTGGAGGCAATGTGCATGGCACATTTGTCTTCTTTTTTTTGAGTTTAGCATATTACCTGAGAATTCTCAATAGTTGTGTCCCTTATTCCATATATATATATGGTTAGCATCATTTTAGAATGGCTTTAATATAAGCTTATTGACCAGTTTTAGAGTGGATTTTATATAAGCGTAATCTCAACCTTTTAGAGTGGCTAAGAGTGACCTTGTTTATAGTATACATTCAATTATCCATGCCACATTGTCAGATTATAGATCATTCATCAGCTTCAAGAGCCATCTTATATGACACACATTTTATATTAGTATCAGTTCATAGCTTTACTTCATAGGGTAATGATAAAGCCAAAGGACTAGTTAGCTTTTATATTCTTGAGCCACCTACTCAGATGGATTAGACACATAATCTAAACATTGACTAGTACATTCATAATCACATAACTTCACTTAGTGGGAAATGATGGAGCCAAAGGGCCAACCTTTACATTCTTAAGCCATTCTTGAGAAATTGAGTACTCAGCACCATTCATGATATTACTCTTGGTACAACATCATTCAACACATACCCAACATCCCTCAACATCATAATATGTTTTGTATTGGTAAGCATATTCGATGAGGTGTATTCATTCATTTTTATTCCTCTCTCTCTTAGCCAACTTTGTAAATTCTTATTTTAGATATTATGTATCTACTAAGAATTGATCTACTCTTTATTTTCTCTTGCATATTTAAACTTCATAATGTGCTCTCTTTATGCACACCCATCATCACATATCTTCATGAGCTTCACCCTTGTAGTTAAGTTTAGGTATGATTTATATTTTTCCTTTATCCTAGTATTTCATTTTTCTACATAACTAGAATAAAGGGGGGTAAATGTAGTCATATAAAATGTGAAATTTGGTAACTTGAGTGTGGCTTGTGAAACCTAACCTATAGGTCCCTCTTGCTTGTTCTCATGACCCTCATAGGAATTTTTTCACTAATTCCCAGTCATTTATAGCCTTCTAGACCTGTTTCTAGCTTAGCTAGACTACTTTTCCCATGACAAATCCATCTCCCCAAGTCTTATATCCTCAAGACAATATCTTCTAACTTAGACTATAGTGCTAGACCCTAGGGTGTCCATTTTTAGCACTCTTGTCCATGTGCATTTTTACTTCCAATAGTAAATTACTTCTAGTTTTTATCCCTCTTATTGTTAGTCTAACATGAGTACATTTGACCCATGACCAATAGGTCCCTATAAAATCCCATTTAAATTTCATTTAGAAGGGGATGGAAAATATCATAAGGCAAGAAAGAATACAATCAAGGCTACTTAGGTATATTTCCCTATTCTCTACATACAGCCAATTAATAGAATTACAAGCTTACTCAAATCCTTACACCAGTCCTTAGTCACCTCAAGCACATTGAGATTAGCATTTTACATCTTCATACACACTATTTCATAAAACACATCAAGTTGGAGAACTACATGTGACTTGATCTCTCTTTAGAGTATTGGTATGTAGGCAATGTACCCACACAAGGGGTGTTGATACACGTTTAGTGCATATTACACACACTAACCCCCCTCTTTTCTAAATTTGGTTAAAGTGAAATGAAGTCTGGGGTTTGGAGACTAAATTATCTCTATAGGGAGTTCTATGGACATCTAGAAGTCTAAATTTTACAAGCACACTCACATGGACACAATGAACAAAACCCAAAAATCTTAGGTCTCCTCAACAATAGTGGCAAAAGAGGATTATAGCACTAGACCGTAGGGTCTCTTATTTTGGTGCTCCTATCTAATCATAAAATAAAAGAGAGATTCTAATTTGTGAATGTCCCAATTCTACACAGTGAATTCCAGACCCTATAATAATCATCTCAGTCTATTTCCATCTAAATCTTATTTTCTCTCCCTTGTTACTATTTTTAGAAAGATTCAAATTACAATTAAATTATACAAATCAATAGCTTAATTATCACCATATTATTAACTAGTTTAATTAATTTAGACCCTTAACTAAATTATTAATAATACTCTAATATTCCCAAAATAGTTAAATCAATACATCAGATGTTAATTTATAGGGATATGTTGATTCTAACATGATAGGATATTTGGATGGTAGGAGAATCATTAATAGGTATATGTTTATTATGGGTGATATAATAGTGAGTTAGATATCACATATATAGAAAGTGGTGGAAATTTATATCATAGAGGCTGAGTATGTTGTTACAAAATCAAGTAAAGAGATGATATGGTTATAAAGGTTGTTGGAAGAGTTGGGATATTAATATTGGAAATATGATTGCCATTGATGTCAAAAGGGACATTATGAGCATGTCATTGATGTTTAAGATTGTATATGGTGATTCAAGGATATGAAAATGATCATATCAAAGGTTAAGAATGATTGGAATGCTTGTGTTCATGATTAGAATTCATTCGGTTCTTCACATTGATCATCTAGACATTTTGGGTCGATGATAGAAAAGATGACAAGGTATTTTTTTGACATCATCATTACCACATGTGAATGAGTATGGGGAAATTGGTCACATGGTTGTGATCACATTAGTCCTTAGTTATTATGCACCAGATTTGAAGCCATGAGATGAAGTGCAGTTAAAGTTATGGGGATGTAAAGTTGGCTACTAAGACAAAAATCACTAATTTTCTATACTTAGCCAAATTTTTGAAAAGGGATAAATAGAGCCAAGTAATCATACTAATGAGGTCAAAATTTGCACACATAGAGGTGTTAGGACAAAATGATCACATAGGTATATTCATTTTTGTTCCTATTTTATATGTGCTCAATCTCAAGTTACACAATATAGAGTGACAAAATATATGCTTGAGCAAAGTAGGGCTCCAAGATAGTTTGATAGTGTCTTCCAACACTTCGTCAAATTTGTAGGTTACAAGAAAAATTTGAGAAGGAATTTTTATGATGTCATATCTTGCATGTATGAAGGATTTAGGATTAAATGGATTTATGGATGGAATCCCCTATGTAATAGGATCATATAAGCTAAATTTTACGGCATGCAACTAAACATGATAAGAGTTATGTAAGGACAAAGTTGGCCTTCCTGGAAATTTCTAGGCATAGCTCTATGGTAGAATAATCTAAGTAAGTAGAGTAATGGTATTATATCTCACATATGCAAATTATTCATAAATAATTAATCATATGGGCTTGTTCACTTTCATTCCTAGTTTATATGGTCCAAATTTAAGAACATGCAGTTGAGCAAAGCAGAAGATGTGAAGGTGCAAAGTTAGACTTCAAAACATAGTTAAGATGGTCCCTATACTTAGCCAAATATACACAAGGAAAAGTTTGAGATTGTTGAAATATCAACAATTCATGGTTAATCAAACATTAGAGATCCAATGGAGTGTAATGAATTCAAATTGTCAAAAGGACCTTCAATTTAATGTGCAAATGATAAGTGTCACAATCACAAGGCTTGGATAGTTAATCTATGGTGTAGGTTAAATTCAAAAGGTTAATAAGTAATGTGAGGATGTTAAATGTCTCAATAGTAGTAATTAACAGCTATGCATAGAAGGCACACACTTATGCCAAGTGTCATATCCTTGAGGGTTGGATAGATCTAAAGCTCAAGCTTGTCAGAAGATATTATGGTTTATGGGTGATCATGTAAAGGAGATCTAATAGAGTGAATTAACTCAAATTCTATAAAGTGATTGATTTTTATCGCCACAACAAAAAGTTAAAGATTGAGAAGGTTTAAAAAGATCAAAAGAGTGAAAGTGATCCAAAGATATAGGAAGTAGTGAGATGAGGTGAAAGTGTCAAAGTTTAATGACTAGGTCAAGGTAAATATCATGCATCTTTGAAGATCCAATAGTGCATGGAATATTAGATTAGAAAGATAATAGATGCATTTTAAAGTTGACAAATCTAAAGTTAAAAAGCATACAAAGATCTAATGAATAACATGAGCCTATAAAAAATTGATCGAATAGACATATTTTAAAGTTAAGCCAATTAAATAGAGACCAATTAATCATGGTGTCAAAGGCAATGTCAATGATTGACATTTAAATTCATGTCTAGACAAATGGTTAGTTTGAGGAACATGCAATAGCTTATATATAAGATCTATATCTCGATAGATAATGATATTGATCAATCTAACTAATCAAATTTACATTAAAGAGCCTATGCATCAAAATTTGAGTCTAATAGATTATATATATTGTAAAGAGATATGAAATTATGGTGTGATGCATGGAATAAAAATGTAGGAAACTTAAAGTCTAAGTCATAATGACCTATAATCTAGAATTGGCATGGTGTGTTATAGTTTAAGTGTGAACACAAAGAAAAAGCAAACCCTATATCATTTGTTTTTAAATATGATATCTAGGACAATGGAAAATGTTTCTAGAATAATTATATTTTCTATTGAGCCAAGTCAAATATAGATAGAGGATTAAAGTAAAAACCAACAAATTATGTCAAATAGAAAATCATAAAGACATAGAATGAGAGGGGGTAAAGAAGAGTAGAGTGGTTGATGAAGCCAAAGAAGTGTGTTGAATAAAGAGATATCTAGACACAAGACCAGAGGAATAAAGATAAGTAGAGAGGAAGAAAGGCATAAAGAGAATGTGCAGAGTATGATTAGTTACATATTAGACTTGTAATAAAAACATATATTTGGATTCATTTATGAATCTAATTTTTAAATTGGATTTGTAGTTCCATAGAAGAGTCTGATAGGTTGGTGCCATTAGATAAATTGAGTGTGCTTAGATTAAGGAGTGGGTGCTTAGAGTTGTTCCTCTTAAATCAGGGGATTGGTTTCTCCTTTATATTAGTGTCTTCAAACTTTGTAACCAATGAGGTTTGTTAGTGAGGCTTTGAATTGTTAGGCTAGATTAGAAAAGTAGATTCTAGTAACTATTCTCACCATGGTTTTTCCCTTTGGATTTTTCATGTATAAATATAGTTTCATAAGTATTTGTATGTGTATGATCTTTTCATATTTTATTTGATATCCATATATCTTTTAATCTACATTTAAATTATTTAAAGAACTAGTTTTAATTGATATATTGATTCAGCCCCCTCTCAGTATCTATTTGTGTTCTAAAAATTGGTATCAAATCCTAGGGTTCATTGAAACAAGCTTAATCATCTCAAGTAGATCTTGGAATAGTGAACACAATGGCTAGTCAAGAAGGATCTTCATCAAACAAAATAGCTCTCTTTGATGGATCTAACTATGCATTTTGGAGCATAAGAATGGAAACATATACGTCTTTATTAGGGTTTGATGTATGGATGTCTATGGTAAATGGAGATAGAGCTATAGATACAACTCCTACTGATCAAGATATTAAGAAAGAATATAAGATCAATTCCAAAGAAAAGAATGTTATTCTTTGTGGATTGTCAAACTCAGAGTTCATCAAAGTTATGCACTATCAGAATGCACAAGACATATAGAACAAGTTGAAGGGAATCTATGAAAGAGATGACAAAGTAAATTATGCCAAGCTAAAAAATTAAAAAAAAATAAATTTAAGAGCCTTAAGATGAATGAAGAGGAAAATAATGCATACTACCTCCTTAGGGTAAATGAAATAGTAAATGCAATCAGAGGCCTTGGAGAAGAAATGAAAGAGTCAATCATTGTCAAGAAATATTTAAGATATTTTCCATTAAGATATGATTCCAAAATCTATAAAATATAAGAATAAATATATCTAGATAAACCTAATGTTGATGAGTTTCATCAGACCTTCATAGCCTATGAGATGAGAATGGGAGAGATAGAGAGAAACAACATTCAAAGTAGCCAAGAAAGTAAAGGAAGAAATATCTACATATAAATATGAGGAGATGAATGAAGAATAAGATAACTTTTTTATAAGATCAAAGAGAGGATATATAAAGTACACAGGTAAGTTACCCTTCAAATTATTTAACTTTGGTAAAGTAGGACATTTTGATGTTAAATTCCCTCATAATAAAAAATATAACTCTGAGAAAGTATAGATTATCAAAAAGGTGAAACCCTACTATCCTAAGAAGAATAACATATTCAAGAATAATAAATGTCTATACAAATAATAAGATAGTGACTCAATGGAAGACAATGATATTTCAAATGATGATCATGATTATGATTTTGTGGCTAAGGGGAATGAATCCCTATTCATGACAATAAGATCAACTTTTGTAAATCTAGATCAAGATGAAGTTGAAGACTCAGATGAAGAATAATGAGGATAATTGGATCTATAATGTGAGCTCTTATGTGCTCTACATGATATTGACAAGTTGAGAAAAGATAACTCAAAACAAAAATCTTGGACAAAAGGAAATTAAGAAAATGTCTAAAAGTCTTGAGAAATATGATCAAATGGTAATTAGCCTAAAGACACTAGTTGAAGAGGCTAAAATAATATAAGATGTACTCAAAATGGAACTATAATCCAAATGTGATGACTATGTGAAGCTTGAGGTAGAAATAGTGGCTCTGAGAAAAGAACTTGAAAAAAGACAAAGGTCAACTAAATAAAAGTCTGAAGTTGATAGGAGGATCAAACATTCTTGATGAATTAATCAACTCTCAAAATCCCTTAAAAGAGAGATCAAGTCTTGGTTAGGAGAAGGTAAAAAGTTACTCAACTAGTACATCTAATAACCTATATGAAAAATTTGAAGCAGAAGGAGAATCAGGAGCAAAGAAAAAGAAAGCTTGTAAAGATACAAAGAGAAACTCAAACATAGTTTATGAGAATAAAGTTGAACCCAAAAAGAATATTTAAGAGAGAAAAAAGACAAAGGTATCTGATCGTGATGGATACACAAATGTGATAAACTTGAAGAAGCCACAGCTTAGAATAATTCCTCATGTTGTACCAAGATATGTTATGACCAGTTATTCCTTAGATTTTTATGGATAATATTATAGTTGTAATAATTTTGGTCATAATGCTAGTAATTATAGAGTTTTAACTACAAAGAGAATCAATTTTGTAAGAAAAAATTCATTTACACCCTTGGTAGATGTTGTCTCCAAATCTTGCACCCTAGAAGAGGTTGTTCAATCCTCTTTAATATTTGGGCAACATGGGAATACTTCTAGGCATGTGGGGCACCTATAATGGAGGTAGACCTTTAGATTCTAAGGGATAGCTCCCTAAATATAAATTGATGTACTTATACCACTAAAAATATCTATTATGGGTGGAAAGGGAGAGAAAGATACATAAATCAAACCTAAACTAGGAGATGATACACCAAGAATTGCTTCCATTTATACACTTGGAACTTGCATAATGAACTAAGACAACCAAATGAGCCTCACACCATCAATATATATCCCTAGCATTACTATTTCTCAAGAATGAAAATAACAACTCAACAAATGAAGGAAAGTGAAGGAAAGCTCAAATATGAATCTACTAAACTCATACACACTTCAAGCTTCTATTTTAGAAGCATAGACTTCATGAAACATTTTAGGAGAGAAGTCATTTACAACAACACATTCAAGGATAGCATGAAAACAAGATGAAATATATCTAAACTTGACTTTCAAGATGGATCACTTCAACACATAACATAAATGAACTTAGAGTGTAGCCAGCTTGTTTCTAATTGGCTCAAATATAAATCAAGGTATAATTTTGGTAGGGCTTCACTATACTAAGAGTTGAAATCCTTTTCAATAGCCAAAATGGCTTACATTTATAGAACTTGGAGGAAGAGAGAGAGAAAGGAGAAGTTGAAAAGGCACAAAGATAAGTGTCAAAGGTGGAAATCAATTACAAATGCATGTGGATGAGGTGTAAGAAGAGTAATGAAACTGAATTGCACTTGATCACATCCCAAATTGGCATCCTCTTCCAAATGTGGCATAAAAAATCTTTGCCATCATTCTCTCTTGTGAAACTACCTTCATTATGGTCTTCCTTTGGTTATTCCAAGGCAGATTGAGGACAAATGTTTCATGTGTGAGAAGAAAAGGGAGTTATAAGGATAATTCCACCTTCATTGGGATTTTCCTTTATCATGACATTCTCTTACACAAGTTCATCTTCACCTTACAACCATGATTACTCTTCCAATAGGAATTCTTGATGCATAAGAATCTTTGTATCTTCCTCAAATGATTCATACCATATATTTTATGACACCTATAGGGACACCTCATATGCTTAACTTCATTAAAAACATCATAAAAAATCACTAAACCTGAGTTACCATACCCTTCACTATGTCATTCTAGATGCCAGTTTAGATAGGATGAATTTAGAGACCTAGTAGAGGTACTTTTGAATATTTACATTATTTTTAAATGTCATGGAGAGTTGGATCAAGTTCCAAGATACCCTCCCAAATGGTTGGCATCCTTTGATCATCTTCAAGACCTGAAAAACATAATAAAATGTCAAATAAAATTTATTTATACTTTATTTGTATGGATTATATATAATCTAATTCTATGGATATGATCCTCATGAAATTGGTAACAACTTCTCTTTTATACTTATGGTTAAATTCATCTATTTGAGTGCACTTTTGGCTTGATTTCAACCATTGGGTTAAGAATTAGGGTTTGCAAGGGTTTCTTTGTGATCTAGACTCTTAACGTTTATTCATAAATAAAAAATGTTAGATTAATTTATAAATGAAACTAAGGTATTCTTAGGGACCCTTCCTAACTCATATAAACATATCCATATCCCATGTAAAGGCTCATGAAAGTTCTGAGCTCTTTAAGTTGCCCTTTGAGCTCCATTTCTTGCATTTGAGAGGTATGTGCATGTTTTCAAGCCTATAATGGCTTCTTGGGGAGTTCACATAAAAAAATAAGTTTAAAAAACCTCTGAATATTCAACAATAACATGATCCAATAATTATAATGGTTATCCAGAAGATAAGAATGAAGAATGACCCTATTTTCAAGATAGGCTTAGATCTTGTCAACAGGTCTACCTATACCTTTAGATTCCATCTAACCTTCCATGATTTAGTTTTCCATTTTATGTCTTTAAAATATATAATAAACCTCTAAAATTATGATTAAAAAAATTTTAAAACATATATTAGGCCAAAACACATATTGACCCTCAATTTAGCCTCTTGTTCTTGAGTTTGCCTATGGGGTTTGACTACAACCCTCCTTGTGTAGGCTGCATTGTTTTCTCTCCAGAATTATATAAAGGTTTATTAGGTTCTTAAATGTTTCCACCATATTATATAACCTTTATTTTGTCATTTTTTACCTTTAAATAATAAATTTATCACTTTTCCCCAAAAATGCCATTCTTGTGCATGAAGGGACTGCCCCTGCTCTAAGACAAAATAGTGAGTATTAAGCCTATTTGTACATTAAAATTGAGTATTTTATAATATTAATATGGTAATAATAATAAATTTTACCAATTTTTTTGTCCAATTCCATGTTTAGGGGGTTCAACCATTCCAATTTCTTCAAAAAAAAGGTAAAAAACATTATTTTTGCATGTTCTTGTTTAAACCTCCTTATAAATGTTATTTTAAATCCTATTTTATGACTATAAGGTGTTTATAAAATTTAAATACATTAATTTAATTATTTTTGAACAAATTTATCTACTCAAAGCCTCTCTCCTAGGTGAAATCCCTAAATTCATCTCTTGGAAAAAGGTTTCCGAACCCCGCCTATACAGACTAAGCCTATTTTGCTTATGAGAAAAGTGTATGGGGTGGATTTAGGATGTTATATAAATATTATTTATTTAATTTTATTATGAATAATCCACCTCACATTTTTTCAAAGCCTCATTTTCTTGGTAGTTCCTCCCTTGCTTATGACCTTGTTTGACTGTGACAGTGGGCAAGGGATTTCCTTATTTTGTTGCCTTTATTTGGAGGTTTTAATGAAATTTATAATTCATTTAATAAAATTTTTTTACTCCCATCATTATTCCAATCTGTAACATCTTTAAAACCTAGCCTTTTGGCCTGTTAGGCCTCCCAATTGCTCATTATCCTTTTGGATGTAGATAATATTAATACCCTACTTGTAGGTTACTATAGAATGGGAATGGAATAATATTTCTCTTGATGGATGATTTAGAAACTCATTTATACCATAAAATTTACTATATTTTACATTTACACCTCTTTTAGTCCTATAAGTGCCTCAATACTCTTACAAGGTCCATCACCTTACTCCACAGTCTGCTCAACTGTAGGAGGTTGATTTTTCATTCATTTTAGGCCAATAGGTATCTTCTAGGGAAATATGTAATTTATGGTGGTGATTGATGATTATTTAAAGGTAGAATTTTGTCCATAAACTATAAAATTTTATTTTCCCATCCATGATCATGCCTATTTCACAAACCTTAAACTCTTTTTCCTGTAGGTGACTATCACAGTCCTATGTATGGACATAGAGGTATGCATTAGAGTTTCAAGACATGGATTAACCTTATCTCATTTTATCTTACCTTTAAAGTATCATTTGAACTATTAGTATCATTTAAATTTGATATCATATCCTAGGATACCAAAATAGCATGCAAGGTTATCTTTTTTATCAATGCCCGATAGATAATACTACCATATTTTAGTGGTTTTCAGCCATATTTGGGCCTTTAGAAGACCATTCTCCATCTATCCTATAGATATATATTTTTTAATAGGACTTTTATACATGAAGGGATACAAGATTCATCAAATTATATGCCTTGAACACATTTCAAAAATGCTTTATAAGGTTTCGAAAAACCCTTTAGGCCTCTATTTTTAGGATTTAGGGACTGAGGGCCTAAACATAGTCCACTCATTTTATTGAAATTTTAAATTATATTTTTACTCCTCTCCATCAATTTTGAATCAATATAAACTTCATCAAATGAATTCTAGACATCTCCAAGGCTTGAAACCATTATCAAGGCTACTGTCTAGGTATGATGATGTCATCAGGCTACTATAAATGCAAATTTTGGATATAAAGC
>JARHVA010003796.1:392500-447500 GCA_037957365.1 Torreya grandis
TTATGAAATAAGAAAAAAAAACTAGCCTCACATCATCAATGGAGCTCCATAGCATTAGTGTTTCTCATGACGGCAAATAAAAACTCAAAAAAATTAAGGCAAGTGAAGGGAAGGTCAGATTGACTCTACCAAACTCATACACACTTCAAGATCCTATTGTAGTAGTATACATTTCATGAAACATGTTAGGAGAGAATTAATTTGCAACAACACATTCAAGGATTGCATGAAAACAAGATGAACTCAATCTATGCTTGACTTTCAAGATGGATCACTTAAACACATAGTGAAAATTAACTTAAAGTATAACCAAATTGCTTCTCATTGGCTCAAATACAAATCAAGATAAAATTTTGATAGGGATTCACCATACCAAGATTTGGAATCCTTTCCAATAGCCAAAATGGCTTACATTTATAGAACATGGAGGAAGAGAGAGAAAGGAGAAGTTGAAGAGGCATAAGGACAAGTGTCAAATGTCAAAATTAGTTATAAATTCATGTCGATGAGTTGTAAGAAGAGTCATGAAACTGAATTACACTTGATCACATTCCAAATTGGCCTCCTCTTCCAAATGTGGAATAAAAAATATTCTCCATCATTCTCTCTTTTGAAACTGCCTTCATTATGGGCTTCTTTTGATCATTCTAAGGTAGATCAAGGGCAAATGTTTCATGTATTATTAGAAAAGGGAGTTATAATGATAATTACACCTATATGGGGAGTTTTCTTCATCATGAAATTCTCTTACACAAGTTTATCTTTACCTTACAACCATGATTAGTCTTCCAACAGGCATTCTTGATACTTGAAAGAAGAATATTTGTTTATTCCTCAACTTATCCATACCATGGATGTTATGACACCTATAGGGACACCTCATATGATTGGATTCATCAAAAACATCATAAAAAACCACCAAACTCAAGTTACCATACCCTTCACTATGTCATTATAGATGCCAATTTAGATAGGATGAAGTTATATACCTAGCATAGACACTTATGAGTATTTACAAGATCTATAAATGGCATGTATAGTTGGACCAAGTTCTAATCTACCCTCCCAAGTGGTTGCAATCCTTTGATCATCTTCAAGACCTGTAAAACATAAGAAAATGTCAAATAAACCTACTTTATAGTCCATATGTATATATTACATACAATATTATTCCATTTATCTGATCCTAGTGAAGTTATAAACAACTTCTCTTTTATACTCATGGTCAAATTCATCAGTTTGAGTTCACTTTTGGCTTGATTTCTACCATCGGGCCAGGAATCAGGGTTTACAAGGGTTTTTTTAGTGATCTAGACTCTTAATGTTTGTTAATAAATAAAATATTTTGGATTCCTTTATAAATTAAACTAATGGATTATTAAGGACCCTCCCTAATTCCTCTAAACATCTCTAGATCCCATGCAAAGGCTCATGAAAGTTCTGAGCTATTTAAGTTGCCCTTTGAGCTCTATTTCTTGCATTTGAGAGGTCTGTGCATGTTTTCAAGCCTATAATGGCTTATTTTGGATTTAAAATAAAAAAATAAGGTTTAAAAACCTATATATATTCACAAATAACATGATCTGATAATTATAATGGTTCTCCAAGAGATAGGAATGAAGAATGACCCTGTTTTGAAGCTAGGCTTAAATCTTGTCAATAGGTCTACCTATAATTTTATACTCCATATGACCTTTACATCATTTAGTTTTAAATTTTATGGATTTAAAATATTTAATAAACCTCTTAAATCATTAATTATAAAATTTGGAATCATATATTATGCCAAAACACATATTGACCCTCAATTTGGCCTCTTGTTTTTGAGTCTGCTTATGGGTTTGACTACAACCTTCCTTGTATAGGGTGCCCTGTTTACTTTCCATAATTATATAAAGGTTTATTAGGTTTATAAATGTTTTACCTATCTTATCTAACCTTAATTTGGCCATTTTTTTCCTTTATATCATCAATTCATCACTTTCCCCCAAAACTGCCATTCTTGTGCATGAAGGGACTGCCCCTGCTCTAAGAAAAATAGTGAGTATTAGGGATATTTATTCATGAAAATAGAGTATTTTATAATATAAAAAGTGTCATAATGATAAATTTTACCAATTTTTTTGTCCAATTCCATGTTTAGGGTGTTAAACCATCCCAATTTCTTCAAAAAAGAGGTAACAAACCTTATTTTTGCATGCTCCTATTTAAACCTCATTACAAATGTTATTTTCAAACCTATTTTATGAATATATGGTGTCATACAGGTTAATTACATTAATTTAATTATTTTTTAACTTATAGATCCACTCAAAACCTATCTCCTAGGTGAAATCCCCAAATTCATCTCTTAGAACAAGGCTTCCCAACCTTGCCTGTACAGAGTGAGCCTATTTTTCTTATGAGAAAAGTTTCTTGTGTGGATTGAGGATGTTATATAAATATTATTTACTTAATTTTATAATTATTAATACACCTCACATTGTTTTAAACCCTCCTTTTCTTGCTAAGGCACCACACTCTCATAGGTTCCTCCCTTGTTTATGACCCTGTTTGACTATGATAGTGGGCAGGGGATATCCTTATTTTGTTGTATTTATTTGGAGGTTTTAATGAAAATTAAATTTAGTTTCAAAACCTATTTATACTCCCCTCATTATTAAAATTTGTAAAATATCTCAAACCTAGCCTTTTGGCCTGCTAGGCCTCCCAATTGTTCATTGTCCTTTTAAACTGAGACAATCTTAATACCATATATGTAGGTTGATATAGAATGGGAATGGAATAATATTTGTATTAATATATGATTTTTAAACTCATTTATACCCTCCAAGTTACTATATTTTACATTTTCACCTATTTTATTCCTATAAGTGCCTCAAGACTCTTACAAGGTCCACCAGCTTACTCCACAATTTGCTCATCTATAAGAGGCCATTTTTCCACTCATTTTAGGATTGTAGGTATCTTCTAGGGTAATATGGACTTGATCATGCTGATTTATGATTATTTTTAAGTATTTTTTAATCTAAAATCTCTCAACTTTTCTCATCCCATCCATGATAATGCCTATTTCACAAACCTTAAACTTTTTTGCTTGTAGGTGACTATCACAGTCCTATGTACAGATAGAGAGGTATGCATTAGAGTTTAAAGACATGGATTAAACTTATATCATGATATATTACCTTAAAAGTATCATTTTAACTATTTTTATTATTCTAATTTGATATCATAGCCTAAGACATAAAAATTGGATATAAGGATAACTTTTTTATCATTGCCCTATAGGTAATACTACCCTATTTTAGTGGTTTTTATCCATATTTGGGCCTCTAAAAGATGACTCTCCATCTATCCTATATATATCTCTTTTGTAATAGGCCTTTTATACACCAAGGGCTAAAATATTCATAAAATTAGATGCCTCAAACACATTTCAAGCGTGTTTTATAAGGTTTTTAAAAACCCCTTGGGCCTCTATTTTTAGGGTTTAGGGACTGAGGGCCTAAACATAGTCCACTCATCTTATTGAAACTTTAAATTCTCTTTTTAATCCTCTCCATAAAGTGTGAATCAATCCAAAATTCATCAAATTTATTATATACATCTCCAAGGCTTGAAACCATTATCAAGGCTATTGTCTAGGTATGATGGTGTCATCAAGCTACTGTAGATGCAAATTTTAGATATAAGGCATTGAGAATGCAACTAGATGTTGCCATGTTGACTTAGATTCCTTATAAATCCAAATATTAACTTTCACAAGGATAATATCTAATGATTACACCTCAAGAGTAACCTTACAACAATTTTAATGACACTTGTAAGTGAAAACACTTTTGTGAGATTTGGTAGTCATAGAAAGCATGATTTTTAGAGCATTATTTGGCCATTGTATGAGTTGAAAACTTGTTAAAATGCCCTTAAATACATATTCATGGATTCAAACTCTTGAAACCAAATCTCATGCCTTCATCCAATGTAGAAAATCCCCTCTATGAAGACTGAGACAACTATATTATAGAGAGACCAGTTTAGGAGCATTTAAAAGCCTAAAAGAGGCTTTCTTGGACACTTTAACTATCCAAAGATAAGAGGACAATGGGAATGTCTTGGAAATCATGGGTAACCTCTTAAAACACATAAAACCATCAAAATAAATCAATAAAACATAAAATAGATACAAAAAATGACCCCCTCATGGATGTAAGTGCATAAAAGGCTGCATGAAGTGTAACTAATTGTTCATGAAGGAGGATCCACCAATATAAGATTTATTATTATGGATGTGAATTAAATTAATATTAATATCCACCCCTAGAAGAATTATTCCTAGCTCCAACTGTACAGCCCATACCAAGTGCATGAAGTTGCTCCTTTTTTTCTTGCCAAGTGAAAATGGAAGAAAAAAAGTTATATATGAGAATTTTTTTATTATTATTAAAAAATAGGCATTAAAATTCATGATTGGATGCTAAGAGTTACTCCTCCCACGTTTTTGGATGATGATGGACTTGGTAAGTCTGTAAAGTGACCAAAAGCTCCTATGTTTTAGGGAAAATGGCCATCCACTGAACATAACTACTTCTTTCCTAGTAAATAAGTATTACTAACATGATCCACATTGAAACTCACCTTGTTTTCAATTATTCATGTATAGAAATATGTACAAGTCATTAAATGGGCTAAAATATGACCAAAAGGCCCTTTTTTCCATGCGAGACAAGACCTTTGACTAATTTATGACTTGCAAACATTTTAAAACATATAAATGACTACCTTAGGATATTTTCAACATAAGTTAACCTCTTAATACATTTGACAAGTGTTGACCAACATTTTACTCAAGTTGACTAGCCTAGTACATAGGGGGTAAACTTACACAAGGACTAGGAAGAGAATGAGTATGGTGATAGACCAATAAGACACATGGGAAACTTATTTAAAAATTTAAATAGTAGGGGTTGATCCAAATTTTAATTGGGCTCAAATTTGGCCAATAATAGATGCAAATGTAATGTGTTATAATTGTAATATTTTTGGTCACATAGCTAAACATTGTAGAACTAGATTTATAAGATCAAAAATACATAATGTAAAGAAAGACATTCCTCCTAGTGTGAATAAAGGTTCACAGTTTTATGAAAATAAGCTAAATATGAAACCTAAGGATGTGTGGAGAGTGAAAAATCACTCTATGATTGCTCATACTACATTCTATGGCAAAGAGTATAATTCATGGGTGATAGACAGTGGCTGCTCAAATCATATGACTAGTGACAAGTTAAATTCACAAAATTAAGAAAATTTAAGGAAGGATCTATCAACCTGGGAGATAACACAACATTAAAGATCAAAGGTAAAGGAACCTTGAACATTGATTGTAAACTATCTACACATGATATCCTTTATGTTTAAGGATTGAAGCATAATCTACTAAGTGTCAACCAAATGTGTGACAATGGATATAAGGTCACATTTTATGCATAAGGATGCAAGCTAAAGATATTTGGTAAAATAGTTTCAAAAAGGAAAAGGACTAAGATCAATATATACAATCTTGTTGAAGTGAATGGTAGTAGTTTATTGATGGGAAAGATTGATGAGAGATGGTTGTGGCATAAGAGAATGGGTCATGTCAACTTTGATAATATATTCAAAGTGAGCTCAAATAAGTGTTTAATACATGCCAAAGATAACCAAACCTATAGACAAGGGTAAAATTTCAAACAAAGAAGTATGCAACTACAAAGCATTTATAATTAGTTCATACTAATCTTTGTGGTCCTACCAAGATAAGAAGATCTAAAGGAGAGAAGTAATTCATGTTATTTGTAGATGACTACTCAAGAATGACCATGGGTAACCTTTTTGAAGGATAAATCTCAAGCCTTTGAGAGATTCAATATCTTTAGATCCATGGTTGAAAATGAGATTAGAAGAAAAATCAAATGCTTAAGATCTAATAAAGGTGGAAAATTCACCTCAAATGAATTCATATAGTATTTTGAGAAGCATGGGATCAAAAGACACTACTCTATAGTAAGGACTCCATAGTAAAATGGATTTGTTGAGAGAAAGAAAAAAATAGTCAAAGAAATGGATAGAACAATACTAAAGGAGGCCAAGTTACCTATTGGATATTGGAGAGAATTAGTCTAAATAATAGTATACATCTTAAATAGAGTTTAATTGAGGGTAAATAGTGACAAAACTCCCTATGAGTTATGGTATAGAAAGCCTACCTCTGTTAAGTACTTTAGAGTGTTTGGAAACAAATATTACATCAGAAGAAAGGAGGAAAAACTAGGAAGATTTGATTCAAGATGTGATGAAGGAATATTTCTTGCTTATTCCACTCAAAACAAATCCTATGTGTGTTACAATAAGAGGCTACACAAGATGGTGGAGAGCATAAATTTCAAGGTTGAAGAAGGCATAAAACATGTTGAACCTGACAAAGAAATTGGTAATGACGAGATAGATCTTGAAGAAGAAAAAAATAATGAAGAGGTTGAGGAAAAGAATGAAAAGGCACCTCCAATATTTGTTTAAAATGATCATCCTAAAGAGTAGATAATTGGAAATAAGAATGAAGGATTTCAAACAAGGAGAAGAGTTGTAATGAAAAAAGAGTAAGTTTTTCTCTAATGTCTAAAATTGAGCCTAAGAGATATATTGAAGCCAACAAGGATGAGAATTGTCTAAAATTCATGGAATAAGAACTAAGCTAAATAGAAAATAACAAAAATTGGTAATTAGTTTCAAGACCCTCAAATAAGAATGTGATAAGAATAAAATGGGTCTATAAAAACAAGCTCAATGAGGATCGAGTTGCTACAAGAAACAAAGCAAGATTGGTGTGCAAGGAAAATACACAAGTAGAAGGCATAGCATTTGAGGAAACATTTTCTCCAATTTATAGATTGAAATATATAAGAATATTTTTATCATTCTCTATTTATAATAAATTCAAACTATATCAAATGGATGTAATGTCTGCTTTCTTGAATGCGAACCTAGAAGAGGAAGTCTATATTGAACAATCAGAAGGTTTTCAGTTGTCAAATGAATAAGATTGTGTGTATAGACTGAAGAAAGCACTATATGGTCTAAAACAAGAACCTAGAGTATGGTATTCAAGATTGGATCAATACCTGCAATAGTAAGGTTTCAATAAAGGATGTGTAGATAGTAATTTGTACATCAAATCAAAAAGTAAGAATATGTTGATTATGGTTATTTATATAGATGACATCATCTTTGGTCATAGTAATAACAAAATATGAAAATAATTTGCTATATAAATGCAAAGTGAATTTGAGATGTCTATGCTAGGAGAAATTTCATTCTTACTTGGTCTACAAATATAATAATCTAATAAATGGATATTCATATCCCAAACCAAGCATGTAAAGGATATGATCAATAAATTTGGAATGGAAGATAGCAAATCAGTTATTACTCCCATGATAACTAGATGTAATTGAGAAAAGAGGATGAGTCCCTTAATGAAAATTGGACTATGTATAGATCAATGATAGGCAACTTTCTATACCTAACTGCATCAAGACCAGATATCATGCAAGTAGTGTGTGTGGTTGCTAGATTTCAATATGCTCCTAAAGAGTGACATGTTAATGAAGTGAAAAGAGTCTTTAGATACATCAAGATCACAATTAACTATGGCCTATGGTACCCTACAAGTGAATATTTCCCTTTGATAGCATATACAGATGTTGATTGGGAAGGAAGCGTGAATGACAAAAAAATCACTAGTGGTGGTAGATTTTTACTTGGAAATAGACTTGTTTCATGGTTTCACAAAAAATAAGAGTTCGTTACTCCTTAGACAATAGAATCAAAGTATGTAGCAATAGTGGCATGTTGCACTCAAGTCTTTTGAATGAATAAAACACTCAAGGACATCAAATTTGAGTATAAATAACCTATTTCTATTCTTTGTGATAATTCAAATACTATAAATATATCAAAGAATCAAGTGATGCATTCAAGAACCAAACACATATCAATCAAGTATCACTTCTTAAGAGAAAGGGTTGCAGATCAAGAGGTCATAATGGAATATGTGCTAATTAAGGACCAAATTGCAGATATATTCACTAAACCTCTTCCCAATGAATAATTTGAATATCTGAGATAGAAGTTAGGAGTTATGTCTCCTATACCACAACAATAAATCACTAGTGATAGTGCATGAGTACATGGGGAGTCTCATGGAAGATTTATTAATCCCTAGAAGAAGAGAGAAAAGTCAACTTAGGTATGTATACTTCTGAAAATTACTAATGAGTTGAAAGTTGTAAATTATTGGGAAAGCTCCTTCATGTGATAAAGGGGGAGAAATATTTAGATAAACAGTTATCTAGAATCCCTTTTCCATTGATGTTAAGGGGGATAAAAAGTTACAAATGCTCTCTATAGGAGAAGAGAAAAATGTTCTCTCCAAAAGTACAAATGTAAAAAAAATAGAGCAAGTGTCCAAGTTGAGTATTAGGCAAATGTTCCATTGCTTAAGGGGGAGAATTTTGGTATGAACAGCTTCATTTCATACTCATCAGAAGCCAATTCAAGAAATGCCATAGAAATATCAAAGTATTAGAAGATTAGAGCATTTAGTTTGACATCAATGACAAAGGGGGATATTTTTGGAAATATGATTGTCATTTTTGTCAAAAGGGACATTATGAGCATGTCATTGATTCTTAGTATTATATATGATGATTATAAGATATATAAAGCATCCTATCAAAGCTTAATAATGATTGGAATGCTTGTGTGCATGATTGGAATTCATTCAGTTCTTCACATTAATCATCTAGACATTTTGGGTCTCTGACAGAAAAGATGAGAAGGCATTTTGCTAACATCACCATTACCATGTGTGAATGAGTATAGGGGAGCTGGTACATGGTTGTGATCACATTAGTCCATAATTATTATGCACCAGATTTAAATCAATGAGATGAAGCACAATTGAAGTTATGTGGATGTAAAGTTGACTACTAAGACAAAAATCACTAAGTTTCTATACTTAGCCAAATTTGCAAAAAGGGCTAAACATAGCCAAGTAAGCATACTAATGAGGTCAATGTTTACACACATGGAGGTGCTAGGAAAAAATAATGAAATGGGTCTATTCATTTTTGTGCTTAATTTATATGCACTAAATTTCACATCACATGATGTAGCACTATAAAAGATATACTTGAGAAAAGTAGGGCTCTAAGGTTATTTGATAGTGTTTTCCAACATAGTCAAATTTGCAAGATGCAAAAAAAGCTGAGAATCCATTTTTATGATGTCATATATTGCACATATGAAGGCTTTAATAAAAAATGGATATATGGATGGAATCCCCTATGTAAGAGGATCATATAAGCTAAATTTTAGGGCATATGACTAAGCATGACAAGAGTTATGCAAGGACAAATTTGGCCTTCCATGAAAGTTCTAGGCATATCTAGCTTTATGGTAGAATAATCTGAGTAAGCAGATTAATGGTGTTATATATTACACATGTGAAGGATTCAAAAATAATTGAGTATATGGGTTTGTTCACTTTCATGCCTAGTTTATATGGTCCAAATTTTAGACTAGGTGATTGAGCAAAGAAAAAGATATAAAGGTACAAAGTTAGCTTTCTAAACATAATTAAGATGGTCCCCATACATAGCCAAATATGCACAAGGTAAAGTTTGAGCTAGTTGGAAGATCAATAGTTCATACTTAATCAAACAATGGAGATCCAATGAAGCATGATGAAGTCAAATTGTCAAAAGGAACTTTGAGTTAATGTGCAAGTGATAAGTGTCACAATCTTGGAGCTTGGATAGTTAATATATGGTATGAGTTAAATTCAAAAGGTTAACAAGTAATAAAAGGATGCTAAATGTATCTATAGTGGGAAATAACAAATACGTATAAAAAGTAGGTGCTTATGCAAAGTGTCATATCCTTGAGGGTTGGACAGACATGAAGATTGAGTTTTTTAGAAGATTTGATGGTTCATGGGTGATCATGCAAAGGATACCAATGAAGTGAATGGACTCAAATTTTATAAAGTGATATATGTTTACCGATATAGTGGCAAGCTAAAAACCGATAAGGTTCAAGAAGATCAACGGAATGAAAGTGATCAAAATATATAGGAAACAATGAGATGAGGTCAAAGTGTCTAAGTTTAATGACCAAGTCAAGGTAAAGATTGTGCATCTTTAAAGATCTAACAGCATGTAGAATCTTGGATGATAAATATCAATAGATGAATTTTAAAATTGATAAATCTAAAGTTGAAAAATGTGCAAAGATCTAAAAATTAGCATGATCCTATCATAGATTGATCGAATGGATGAATTTTAAATCCAAGCCAATTAAATAAATACCATCAGATCATAGTGCCAAAGGCAAGATCAATTATTGACATTTAAAATCATGTCCAGACAAATGCTTAGTTAGAGGAACATGTAGGAACTTGCATATAAGCTCTATAGCTCAACACAGACAAGGATATTGAATGATCCAACCAATCAAAACTACATTAAAGAGCCTTTACATCAAAACTTTAGTCTAATAGATTCTATAAATAGTAAAGAGATCTAAAATTATGGAATGATGCATGGAATTGAGATGGGGGAAACTTACAATCCAATTCATAATGAACTAGAGTCTAAAATTAGCATGATGTGTTGTAATTCGAGTGTGAACTAGAGAAGAAGCAAATCCTAGGTCATTTATTTATAAATATGATATCTAAGACAAAGGAAAATACTTCTCGAATAATTGAATTTGCTATTGAGCTAAGTCAAGTATATATAGAGGTAGAAATCAAAATCTAATAAAGTGCGCTAAATAGAAAATCTTAAAGACATGGAACGATAGAGGGTAGATAAGAGTAGAGTGGTTGGTGAATCCAATGAAGTGTGTCAAATAGAGAGATATCTAGACACAAGACCAAAGAAATAGAGAGGAGTAGAGAGGAAAAAACTCACAAAGAGATTTTGTAAAGTATGATCAGTTACAGATTAAACCTATAACAAAGAACAAAGATTTGGATTCATGTATCAATCTACTTTGTAAACTAGAGTTGTATCTCCAAAAAGAGTTGGATAGGTTGGTTCCATCAAATAAGCTAAGTGGGTGTTTATATTAGGGATTGGGTACTTCCTCAAGGTTGGTGCTCTTAAATTAAGGGATTGGTGTCTCCTTAGGATTGGTGTCCTTAAACTTTGTAACCAGTGAGGTTTGATAGCAAGGCTTTGAACTGTGGGAATGGATTATAATAGTGTATTATAGTAGCTATTCTCATCATGGTTTTTCACTTTGGTTTTTCCACGTATAAATCTAGTGTCATGATTATTTGTGTGTATGATCTTTGCATATTTAATTTTACCTATATATATATATATATATATATATATATATATATAAATCTATATTGAAAGTATTTAAAAGAACTAGTTTTAATCAGTATACTAATTCACCCCCCTCTCAATATCTAGTTGTGTTCCAACAACTAACAAGGACAAGGTATAATTTTTAGTGATAGTCAGAGTGTCATTTATTTAGTAAAGAACTTAACATTTCACTCTAGGATAAACACATTTAGTTGAGGTATCACTTCTTTCAGATAATATTGGAGGAGGATTAATTGAAGCTAGAGAAGATATATACAAGTGAATATCTTAAAAATACGATGACCAATATAGTTGTAAGAGTAAAGTTAAAATTTTGTTCAACTTCAATTGGTCTTCATGGATGAATAAGATCAGGGTGAGAAATTTGTTTAGTAGATGCAATAGAATATATAGTTATGTATACTGAATTCAAGTGGGAGAATAGTTTGGTGTGAAGTCACTATTCATAATCTATATTCATAGTGATGAGGTACTAAACTCTATTTATAGTGATGAGGTGGCAATCACTACTCATGGTAATGAGGTGTCATTTATTATTCACTATGATAAGGTGTCATTCATTATTCATTATCACTATTAATGATGATGTGGTAGGTGATGCAAGTGATGATGTAGGAAGGTGATGTGGCTATTAATGATGTGGCATGGCCCACAAATAATCTTACTTGTGATAAGGTTGAGGTGGAATGAGTGGGGGACCAAGGCACATTAGTTTTTATAATCCTTGGTGAGTCATACATGTTTTTTATCAGTGTGGTTGATAAGGGATAAGAAATGGGGTGCATTTCTTATGTAGATTAATGATTTTTATGGTTTTAAAAGTCATAAAGATGCTTTTAACATCCCTTGATTCTTATGTACACTTGGGAGGTAGAAGCCAAACGTCTACTATTTGATGAATAATATACCAAGTGAAATGAGGTGCCATTTTGTAGACATACAAAGGTGGAGGAGATATTATGTAAAGTATTAAATTCAATTGTGATTCTTCCACATAAATAAAAACATGTCTTTATTACCCACTTGTGAAGGCATGATGAGGTTGACACATTTTTCCTTCTCTTGTATTTTTATCTCATATTCTCTCACATGAAAATGTTATATATAGAGCATGGTTCTTTTTTAATATTTGTGTATTCCAATTATTCCATGAATTTCATGTATAGGAAGAAATCCTTGTAATAATTTGATTAACTAAGTGTTGAAGACTTGTGAAATCTTTGCTTCAAGCTTGGTTAAGAGCTTGGGTTGCAAGCTTGGTATTAACTTGCATTAGTGCATTGAAGATAAGAAGCTAAGAGGATTTGGAGAGAGGTGTGAAAAAGTATTGTTGTTGTGTATTCTCATTTTTATTGCTACAAATATAAATCTAACAAATTTATCTGTGGATGTATCCCATAGGTGAACCACATTATCTTGGTGTTTTATTTATTCTACATGTTTTTATTGTATTTCTACAAGTATTTTATTTCTATTTTACATAGTTTCTCTCATTTTAATTTTGAGGATAAATTCCAACATTCCATTATCCTAATAGATACTAACAATAACAATAGTTTGATCTATCCAAAAATGGTGAGGATGCTAAAATTATACAAGATTGAAGAAACAAATAGAATAAGTTATTTTGGGCTCCTCTAATCTTATTAAAATGAGGAACACGATGGTGAATCCATTATGGGATATCCTGAATATAAACCTAGTTATGAGGAGTATGATGATACTTTAGAGGATACAAATAGTCACATATGCCACATTCATTAAAGCTCAAAATGAGAAGCTGAAAGCAATAACAAAGATTAAATAATATGATAAGCATAATGCTAAAGAAGTTCCCAATGCCATGAATGTTCCTACTTTTATTCTCAATAGAAGTAATATTTTGCCAAAATTCACAAAGGATAAACATCTTGAGAAGATGGGAAGTTATTTTTTTCCCTCAAAATACCTCTAATGATGAATCAATTTCCTTCTATTTTTTCACATTTGATATCATTAATCACATGAATAAGAGCAAGGTTCATATTTTCAAAGTTGAATACCATTAGTCAAACCTTGAGCAACATGATATATTGATCAAATTCATCAAAGGTGATGGTTCTAACACAACATCTCATGAAGTCATATAAAATTAATAATTTAGAATTACCAAATAATATCACAGTATCCACTCAAAGTAGTGAGAGACTTGAACCATTCTATGTTTCAATATCCACTGGAGGTTTTTGGCTAAATAATGTCATAATTAGTTTTATATATTTAGATAATGTGATGCTTGCCAAAGTAGTAAATTCCTTGGGATAAACATGCACCAAAAATTTCAGCCATTGTTTTAACATGGAATAAAAATAGGTTCCTCTAATTGGATAATTAAAATACGCTCAAGTAGCCCTAATATCATTTCCTTATAATAGAGTCAAGATGACCATATTGGTGGAAGATATCCCTCCAAGATATGGGATGTTTCCAAGCATAAAAATTTTCAAATACCTTGGGGGTGAGATTCTATTGGATCGGACCTAGGCTATCTTTCCCATAAAGGGATTCAATGAAAAGACTCTACCAGAACCAAAAATGAAATGCTTGGTGAAAACTTCTAATGACTTTGGAGAATATATTCTATATGAAGAAATAGGTTATGGTACCTACATGATGATGGATGAAAAATACCTATACATTACTATAAGATTACTTAGGGTGATACAAATGACGTATGGACCTTAAACTTTTGATGGAATTTATTCAACTATAGGTTCTAGTGCTAGAGTTGTGTTGATTTCACCCTAGAAAGAGATATATCCTTTCTCATAAGTACTCCAATTTGAATGCACCAATAATGTAGTTTAATATGAGACACTATTAAGATCTCAAGTGTTAAAGGAGATGGGAATTCAAAAATATTAAATCCCAAAAAGATGTTGAGATGATTGTGAAACATGTATACGGTCAATACTAAGTAGAGAATGATAAGATAAAGCATTAAAAGAATACGGTTTGGGACTATATCAAGGTATTCAATGATTTTGACATTAATGACATTCCAAGAGAATAGAATTATAAATATGACACACTGTATGCATCTAAATCCTTGATAATTACCCATCCAAAGTTTGACAAGGATATATATATATATATTATCAAAATGTTATATTGCCTGAGTGTTCTAGACGGTAGTTGATCAAAAATAATGAATAGATAATTATTTACTAGAATAGGATGACAAGTTAGAAAATAATAATTTCTAGGTAATCATATCAACATATATATAATATTCCTCACAAGAGGAAAAATACATGGGAACCAAAGATCTATTCAATGATAAAGTTATTCAATCATAGGTAAGGTAATTCAACTAAAATGAAACAAAACACCAAACAATTTCATTTTATTTAAATAAATTTTTGATAAACATGATAGATAAATTAAAATTAAGATCCAAGAAGAACCTCAAAGGTCACTTGATTTTGAAAAAGTAAATATTGATATAGAGGAAGAGCCATGATAGATAAACATCAGGAAATCTTGCTCTAAATAATAGTGTATGAGGTTCATAGCTTAATTAAAACTGTATAGAAACATATTTTTTTGGTGATATGTAGATATAAAATATTTTAAACCTAAAATTAAGTGGTAAAATATTCCCTTGAATCTAGGTATCAACCCATTTAGGTAGAAATTATGGCACTACAATCTAAAAACTAATAGGGATTGCTTATGAAGAAATAAATAAAAAGTTAGATCTAAGGATAAATTTACCAATTCATCACTCTAAATTAGTATATAATATCATCCCCATAGGTTAAGTGCAAAAAATTTGGGGACAAAAAGTGGCCTACCCATGGACATGATTTATTTGAAATTTCAGAAATTTGAACTTCTATAGATAATTTGAGTTATCTACACTCCAAATTTGAAGATGGTGTAAATACATGAAATGTACCATTTCAAGTCTAGTTTCCAAAAAACTATTTTGTTTTAAATGGTTAAGTATAACTAGGTCAAACATCTAAAATTTGAAGAGGAACTCTAGTTTTTTTTAAAAAATAATAGATTGGCAGTCATGATGTGCACCAGTTTTTGAGAAACGATTAATATTATTTGAAACCCTTTGGGTAAATTTAGATAAAATATTTTAGCATGTCACATAGTTTTTTGTATTTTTTTAATGAATAATTTATTTAATTAATTTTTCAAGTAACTAGATCCTAAAAAATGACAAAGAAATGGATAGTCATCCATGAGTCAAGGCAAATTACTTTAAAAAAAATAAAAATCAATTTTTTTTTAATGTGTGTAGAATGAAGCATACTATGTCACCATATAATATTTTTTCACTTGTATCAATGAAACAAAAATTACATGAACATGTATAGTCATGTATTTTTGCGGTATGTAGTGACCTAAAAACTCATAGTTAGAAATGAATATAGTTTGAAACCTTAAATTAGTCTAAAAACTATAAGAATCATATTTTTGGAAAGAGGATAGCATGCTTGTCATGATGGTATCAAGTTTTTTAATTTTTGAGTTTAAATTCTTAGTGTATTTGTCAATCAAAGTTGAAATTTGTTGTTTATTTTCATACCTTTCAATACTCAGTAGTACATTGATAGTTCAAGCCTTTGGTTCGGGAATCCAAGCCATTCCCAAGCCAAAAGGTGTAGGAATTGAATTCAAATTCAAATACCATGATTGTGTTAATAATGTGATAATATTAATAACATAGTAATTAATGAAATCATGTTATATAATAATGTGGTCACATTAAAAAAATGATCGTGCTATATATTCTAAACATCATTAACTTGAATAGGAGCCATTAGGCCTAGTAGTCTTAAGATTGATGTCTAATATGACATGTGCTATCAAATCCCTAATTGATATTATATTGAAGGAATTCCTTGCATGGGGACCAATTATTCTTAATTGTAAATATTATATTAAATAAAATACTCAATTGGTTAAATATGATGTGCAATTAGGGAAAAATATTCACAATGAACAAATTAGATGGACACAATTCATTGCATGGGGTGAAAAATTCCTCAATTGATATTCTAGTTGGAAGTAATTAATTACATAGGACTTAGTTATCCTCAATTGTGTATAGTATTGAAAAAAATATTAATTGATAAAATAGTGTAACTAAATCCCTAAATGACATTAGATGAATGCGATTCCTTGCATGGGGATTAAGTGGTCCCAATTGCATATCATATTGAACCTAAATGCTCAATTGGTTCAATATGGTGTGAAATCAGGGCTGATAGAATTTAACTAGAAAATTATATGGATATGATTACTTTCATGGGAATTAATTGGCCCCAATTATGTATATACAATAAAACCAAATGCATGATTAGTTAGATATAGTTTAAAATCAGGGCCAAAGAAGTTGTAATTAACATTAGATGTATTCAATTACTTTCATGGGCCTTGGTTGGCCATAATTACATATTAAATTAAACTAAATACTTGATTGATTCAATATGTTATGTATTTAGGACCAACAAAGCCCCTTGTTGATAGTAGAAGGATGAAATTTCTTACACAAGGCTTGTTTGGACTAAATTTCATAGATCATATTAAACCATTATATTTTTTCAGTTGAATTTGGTGCACAATCAGAATCTTAATTGTTATTAAAGATGGATCTATAATTATTTATAGAGGGTTCAATTGGTCATGATTTCATATCATATTCATGATAATACTCAATTATTTGAATAAGGTGTGAAATTAAGGCCCTAATTAAAATTATTTTGACACAATTCTTTAGGAAAGCCTCGATTTATCCCAATTATGTATCATCTAGAACTAAAGACTTGATTGGTTCAATATGGTGTGCAATTAGGGCCAAGTAATCCCCAATTTCCATTATATATGAATGTAATTCCTTGCACATTTCTCCTTTGGACCAAATTTCATATCAAATTGAAAAAATACTTATTTTTTTAATATGGTGAGCGCTTGGATCCCCAATTGATATCATATGGATAAAATTCCTTACATTGAGGCTCAATAGACCCCTAGGATCAATTTATCCCCAATGAACATCCTTTATATATAGTAATAAATAGGTTCATAGGGATGAACATGGTTAAAATTGCATCAAACATTACCACAATTTACTTTTTAGGCTCAATCTATGATGATGTAGGGGATAATTGATCCCAAATTCACATTATTTACTCATAGATCTAAATTCAAAGAGCTCAAATTTTCCCCAATCACCATCATGATTGTACCTTATCTACCCTAGAACCTATAACCTAAGCCCTGATCCCTGAATTTCCTAATCTCTAAACTCTATTTACTATAAATATAAACACTTTAAACCTTGAAATAATTATTTGATCCAAAATAAACATCTAAGAATTAAGTTCACATGGCTCATTTTTGCTTAAATCACATGACTGATTGACCCATTTGACTAATTAACTCAATTTACATGTGAAACATGACATCCATGGTATAATGACAACCCAAAAACACATTCTATAGTTGCAAATAGGTCCAAGTGATTCAAATTATCATCAATTATATTTTAAATTGACCCTATGTACCCTAAACCATGTATATACATTAAAACCTCAAAGGATCATAAACCATAAACCCTAAAAACTATATCCTAAATTGTAAACCATTTACTTTATAGGTATTTACCAACTTCAATTTAGTCCCAATTAACATCGTTTATAGTAAGAATATGGTTTGAACACATGGCATATCTAGTGATCTTAGATATTAATATGCAGGTCCTTAAACCTAAACCATATACCATAATCCCTAGTTATCCCTAAAATATTTAAATTATAATCCCTATGCCCTAATTCCCACTACACATTAAATACATGCATGCCTTATGATATAACTAATTTTATCATGAGATGTCATAATTTATGCACTTTTTAAACCTATGCCTAAAGCCTTTAGAGTATGAATCTAGCTCTATGCATCTATTCAATAAATTGGGGCTATTTCGAGCCTAGGTTAAACTTAATTAACCAAAGAGGAGGAGAGGTAGTTGACTATTTTAATCAAGGAGGAATTTGAGGCCAATTTGAGGGTATTCAATAGAAGCATATGATTCAGGGAAAAATTAAAAGATCAATCTTATATCATGAGTTTATCTAATTATTCAATTTGTATAATTCCATATGTGATCTGGGCAATATTGAGTCCCTAAACTAGATTTATGGCTCAATCGATTGTATAACATGTGAATGGCATAATTGACACTATTTTTATCAAAATTTTGAAAACATGAAGGTATTAACGTCATAAATATGTTTCATAAGTAGCTCACATGTTCTTTAATTACCTTAGTTATTAGACCCTATATCCAATATCTTAAAAACCCTAAGTCACCTTATACCATTTAAATTTAACTCCAAACCCTATACCATTTACATAAAACCCTAATCCATAATCCCTAAATCCCAAACCCTTCAAATTATACACCCTAAACCCTAAACCAATAAATTTAGCCCTAATTAACATCCTTTATATATATAGTAAGAATTAGGTTCATAGAGATGAACTTGGTTAAAATTGCATCACTCATTACCACAACTGACTATATAGACTCAATCTAGAATGATTTGGGGGATAATTGGATCCAAATTCACATTTTATAATCACATATATAGGTTCAAGGCTCCCAAATTTACTTCGCTTGCCTACACAATTGTATAAATGTACCCTAAAACATATACCTTAATCCCTAATTCTTAAAACTTTCTTAATCCCTAAACTCTAAACCACAAATATAGACTCTTTAAACCTTGAACCAATCATTTTAGCCCAAATTAACATCATTTAGATAATAATTAATCTCATAGGGCTTAGTTTGGCCTAAGTCACATGAATGACTGACCCATTTGACTAAATTCCTCAATCTACACATGCAACATGACATCCATGTTATAATGACAACCTAAAAACACATTCTATAGTCATAAATGGATCCAAGTGATTCAAATTATCCTAATTTATATTTGAAATTGACCCTATGTACCCTAAACCATTTATACATTAAAACCTAGAAGGATCATTAACCATTAACCTTAAACACTATACCCTAAATTGTAAACCATTTACTTTACATGCATTTACCAACTTCAATTTAGTCCCAATCAACATCCTTTATAGTAAGAATCTAGTTTGAACACATGGCATATATGGTGATCTTAGACATTAATATATAGGTCCTTAAACCTAAACCCTATGCCCTAATCCTTAATGATCCCTAGAACATTTAAATTATAAGACCTATACCCTAATGCCCACAATACATCACAAACATACATGTCTTATGATATAACTGATTTCATCATGAGATGTCATGATTTATACACTTTTTCAACCTATGGCTAAATCCTTTAGAGTAAAAATCCAACTCTTTACATCTATTCAATAAATTAGGGTTATTTCAAGCCCAATTTTAACCTAATTAACCAAAAATGAGGAGAATCAGTTGATTCTTTTAATTGAGGCATTTTAGGCCAATTTGAGGGTCTTGATTAGCAACATATGATTTGGGGAAAAATTAAAAGATCGATCTTCACCATGAATTGATCTAATTATTCAATTTGTATAATTCCCTATGTAATCTAGGTAAAATTGAGCCCCTAAACTAAATTTATGGATCAATCGATTGTATAATATGTACATGGCATAATTGACCCTAATTTTATCAAAAATGTGCAAACATGAAGGTAATCAAAGCATAAATATGTGTCACAAGTAGCTCAAATATTCTTCAATTACCTTACTGATTGGACCACACTACCAAAATTGACTTTATAGGATCAGTCTACGATGATGTGAAGGATAATCAAGATCCTAAATTCACATTATGTAATCATAAATATAGGTTCAAGGATCCAAATTTTTCCCCAATTACCTACATAATTATATAAATGTACCCTTATACCTATATCCTAAGCCCTAATCCTTAAAACTTTCTTAATCCCTAAACTCTAAACCACAAATATAAACTTTGAACAAATCAATTTAGCCTAGAAATTAACATCATTTGTAAACTAAAAATTATGTTCACAGTGCTCATTTTGGCCTAAATCACACGATTGATTGACCGATTTGACTATTCACTCAATCTACATGTGTGGCATCTAGGGTATAATGGTAAGATTAAAAAAATTATTATTAATGACTTATTATTATTATTTGGGGCTTTGATGTGCTCAGAGATTCTTTCTCCAAATATTAGGAAAGGTCCCCATATCTATGCACCTTCACTTTGGACCTTAATTGTAATCACTAATTTCTAAAACATAAATTGCAATCCCTAATCCCTAATCCCTAAACCCTACACACTAATTTGACTTAATCCTTAATCCTTAATCCCTTATCTACATTAAGTATAACATCATCAGATTATTGTTAACATAGGCAACACTCACTCCTCATTACCAATTATTGATTCCATAGCTTATCTTTGTTGTCTCCCAAAAATATCACTCATTTTTAGGACAACATTTGAACTATTTTGGTCTTATAGATCAAAATTGTCTCTTCCCTTTCCAAAATTTGTCCTAAGCATTCAAATTCCTCATTCTGTAGGCTAGAATCTACAGACTCTATAGGTTAGAATCTATGGAATCTATAGGCTTAAATCTATGGACTCTATAGGCTTGAATATATGGACTTTGCAGGCTTGAATCTACGAACTCAGTAGGAAGAGAAATCTATGGACTCTACACGCCAAGTTCAATGGGCTTCATAGGTTGATTTCTATAGACTATTTCAAGGTTAGAGAAAACTACAGACTTGGTTTCTATGGACTCTACAGGCAGGTTCATTTCTATAGGTTCAAAGGCTTCTACAGGCGGGTTCAACCAGAAGAATTAGTTTCTAACACTTGGTCATTTTTGAGATTGTTTTAGTACCTTGGTTCAATCAAAAATCTTCATCAGCAAGCATCTAAGCAAAGAAATCTTGAACCATTGAACCACTTTGGTTCAAAGGTTCAACAAGTTCAAAGTTCAAAAGGTTTAATGCTTTGGTTCATCCTTTGGTTCAATCAAATGGTTCAGTGCTTCGGTTCAAGGCTTCGCTTGAACCATTGAACCAAAGCTTGGTTCAACATCTTTTGGTTCAAAGGTGGGTTCAATCAAATGGTTAAAAGGCAGGTTCAACCAAGCATTCCAATGCTTTAGTTCACTTTCTTGGTTTAACTCTTTGCTTCATTCACTTGGTTCAAAGGCTTGGTTCATTCAATTGGTTCATCGGCTTGAACCATCGGCTTGAACCATTTTGGTTCAAAGCTTGGTTCATCGACTTGGTTCAACATTTGGTTCAAACAAGCGATTCAATTTTTGGTTCAATAAAATGGTTCACTCAGTTGGTTTAATCAAAGGGATCATCGACTTAGTTCAAAGAAGCCTCCTGAAGGACAAGTGCCCTTACGGAGGGCACTTGGTCAACAAAAGTACCCTTCGAAAGGGTCATTTTCAAAGAAGGCCGCAAAGGTAATTCTTTCAAAATCCAAAAAATACTAAGGCAAGAAATAATTCCTTCAGACTTTTTATTCAAAGGAATTGAGACAAGCCGTGGGTGGAAAAAACCTGAAGGATTTTACAAAGGCAAAGTGATCTGGAAATTTCCACAGACTTCTTGTCCATGAGAAATTTCCACATACTTTTTGTCTATGGGAATTTGTCCCTGGGCTTTTTGTCCACAGGAATTTTCTTATGGAGAAAGCCTAAGAAACAGTCTGCTAAGGAAAGGGCCATGAGAGACTTCTAAGGTGAAGTCCATCGAAGGACCCCAAAGGGTAGGTACCCTCACGGGGGACTCTCAACTACCAAATTGAAGGGTCACCTTCCCTTCGAGAAGATGTAAAATAAGAAGCCCAAAGGCCATTCAAAGACCACTCAAAGGGCAGATACCTTTGCGGGGGGGCTCTTCTCAACCCAAAGTGGATCATTTCTTAAGGGCCAAAAGGGCTTGTTCTTCTCAAGAAAGTGCCAAACAAAAAAGTCGAAGAAGGACCAAGGGGTGACGTGCCTGAAGATGTCAAGTTCAAGACAACGAACTAGCCATTGAAAACATAGTGATGGGCTTGCGAACATCAATTTTAAAGCTCATAAAATAGAATTAATTTTTTGAATGTACAAACCCGAATGCATTCATAGGCTTTAAGGCCAAGACCAACAGAAAGTGAGGAAGGAACAAAACAACAAATTGAATCCAGGACCCGATTCAATTAACCAAAAAAGAAAGAATGATGAAGGAAGGATCAGATCACCAGGTGGACATTGAAAGATGTAAACTTTCAATAGCGTGACTTGTTTCTCTACATTGAGAAAAACAAATGGGTAGATACCCCCAATTTTCAGCCTGTCTTCCTAACAGTTTTCAATGCAACATGATGTGTTACCGTTCTCGGGTCCTTGAAGTAGCTATATAAGGGACTCTCTTTTATTGTAAATATATCTCTTTTTTGAAAATCAAAATGAAACTTTGCCCAAATTGAAAGGCATTACTGAGACTTTGAGCTCAGTTTGTTGATCATATTTTGTTATTGGAATAAGAAAGCAAGGGACTTTTAAGACTTTGTGATGTGATATCTTTGTTAATGAGGAAACTATTCTTATGTCTTTTTCCTTAATATATTTTCTATTCCTTTAATTCAACAAGCAAGATTAGTGAAATTAGTCAAGAAGGTGTCCTAAAGAGTCAATTGTGGAGAGACTTTGTGCCCCCATAATTGCCTTTAGTGTGTTTTCATTTTATTTCTGTGTAAAGGACTTTGGGATGACTTTGTGCCCTCATTGTCCTTCGTATCTTACTCTTGAGCAATTCAGGTGGAGACTTTGTACTACATCTCAATTTGTTGGTTACTACATCCTTTGCTACATTTTGCATTTACTACTAGGAGTATTCTTGTGGTTTGCTGAATAGTACTTCTGAAAGAAGAGGAGTGTTGTCTGTCAGTTCCCTTGAATTTTTCCTTTGATCTGCACACATCATCTCTGAAGAAAGAGAGATGGATGGTTTGTCCTACCCTTGAGTATTATTTTTTGTTTATATATATCTAGCATATCTATAGGGAACCTCCCCTTGATGAGAGGAGAGATCAGTCTCTTTTTGATGTGGTAAAATTGCACATTTAGATGACCAGTCTTCCTACTTTGGTTGATCAGACCTATTTTGTTTATCAATACGTTGATCGATAAAATATTCAACCAATAGTTTTTGGTGACTCCACTGTGGATATAATATCCATTATCCATTTATAATCTATCTATTTGCCTCCACACTAATCGAGAAAGAATGCACAGTTTAAAGTCTCAAGCTCTAACTGAAGCAAGGTCAATTCTTTTCCATTTTTGTTTCACAATCTGGCAGATTCAAGGTATACACGAAGCTAAAGGGCTAAAGGTATCATTGACCCTATATTCAAGTTGGTACAACAAAGTGATTTTGATTTGTTTTATTCACCATCTCATCTCCAATGAACCAAGAGATTTCCTCCTACTAAAGTCTGATCTCCATTGCTAGATGAAGTATCTACTTTTGTTGTTGATAAATCTTTGCCAATAATTACCCCTCAAATATTTGTTATCCCTCATTTTCATAATCCTAAAATGGTAGTTCAAGGCCCCTAGGAAAATGCTTTTGGTCCTCTCAATCTTACTCCACCTCTACATGAGCTTCCATGTAGTTCCAAGAAGAATTTCCCCAAATTCTATGGTGATGGGAAAGTTCATCCTAATGAACACATTACAGCCATCAGCATAGCTTGTGGAGTAATCGAAGTAGAATTTGAAGATGTAGTAGTCAAGCTATTTGTAAAAACATTACAAGGTGTTGTTACAGATTGGTTTTATCATCTACAGGCTCGGTCAGTAACTGATTGGAATACTCTCAGAGATAAGTTTGAAGCTAGATTTAAACCTGCAAAAGATGCACATACACTTCTGGCTTAAGTTACATAGATGAAGAAAAAGCCTTATGAGCCTATGAGAGACTTCATAGCCAAATTTGACAAACTGAGAAACAAAATTCTTGTAATAGCTCGACCTACTGTTGAGAATCTCAAATGCTTCTTCATTAATTCTTAGTTACCTAAAGTAAGTTTTCTCTTGATATGTGCCGGTCAAATAGATCTTGTTGCAGCTTAATGTTTGGCCACTAAGGTAGAATATGATCTCATCTTAGTAGGGAAGATAAGAAGAGGTCCAAATAGAAATAGAGCTTCATCATCTTCTAAATATTCATCTACAAGAACCACATATCCAATGGTGCAGAAGTTGGCAAATGAGTTGCTTGCTCTCAAAAAACAAATGGCTCAAAGAATGTCTTCTGCTCTTTCATATACAAGGACATTCCCAAATCAGTCATATCAAGGCAATGCTACCAAGAATCAAGGGCAACAGAATCACCTTCCTCCCCCACAAGGGAAACCTGCCCTAGAAGCTCCTCCAACCAATTCAGCAATGGGATATCTTGAACCAGAATCAGAGTTCTCTTTTCAACTTTAATTGAATCAAGAAAATAGCGTTGATCTCTTTGAAGACAATCAATAAGAATCATCTGGCGACTCCCACATTGGTTTCCTAAACTACTAGGATGAACCCAAAAGCAAAGGAGAAGATTTTAATGGATCATATGCAGTGTTTACTAGGTCCAAAAACCAATCAGTCTAGCAAGCTGATAAAGGGAAGATAAAAGAGCAACCTCAGCTAGCAATTACAATTGCTAAGCGTGAAACCACTTTGCCTTTTCAATCAAATTATCTGGTGATCACGCAAAAAGCAAATACATCAATTTCATCTTCCCCTTCTACTTCAAATTCACAAACGAGCCCACCTCCCATCCCTCCTAAAACTCAGAAGGTTGAAGTACCTTTCTCTATACCTAGCTCAATTTAGCCATTTGACATAATCGATCATGTCAAAAAGACAAAAATACAAATGTCTAAATTTGAATATTTGTAGTCCAATCTTGATCAATTGAATAAGTTAGTCCAATATGTTAAGAACCAAATCATCCCTACAGGACAAAAAGCTAAAAAAGTAATTCTTGATTCTCCAAAGAACACGCCTATTCTAAATAATCTGGTCATTACTCCTCCTGCTATTCCTGGAAAAATAGAACCTTTCTATCTTTCCCTGTTAATTAATGGCCACAAGTCGAGTAACTGTATTATAGACTTAGGCACATCTAACAATGTCATGGCTACTAAAGTAGCTGAGTCTCTTGGTCTCACATTGACCAAGACATTTGGGAGATGTTTCTCCATGGAGAACAAGCAAATACCATTGCTGGGGCAAATCAAAGATGCCCTATTTACATTTGCATCCTTTCCAAACAAGAGAATCAAGATGACTGTCTTGGTGGCTGACATCCTAGCATCCTATGGCATTTTTCTTGGACAAAATTTCTACAAGGATGTGGGAGGATAACTAAGCATGGATCTGTCTGAGGCAAGGATCCTTGCACAAGGCATAATGAAGAGGTTGTTCCATGAAAATGAAGCCAAATATGTGGTCACCCAGACATCAGCCCCTGAATCTCAAATCCTTTTTGAATCTGTAGGTATGGGTAACTATTTTTTATCTACAGATGAAGTACATGAAACACCTAATATAATTCTTGAAAGGGTCAACTCATAAATCAGTTCAACTAGAACAATAGAAGAACTAGTAGGCTGTAATACAGATGAAGAAGGATCCTCCTCTGATGAAGGAAAGTCTAAAGAAAAATCAGTATCAGTTGAGATATGGAATTTGAAATTTGATGGTAGCTATTCCTCTACCGGTTTAAGAGCCAAGATTGTGTTGATATCTCCTCAAAGAGATGTTTCCTTCATCTTACAAATTACAATTTAGCAACACTAACAATACAACTGAATACGAATCTCTGCTGCTTGGAATGAAGATTGCTAAAAAAAAGGCATCAAGTTTCTTCATGCCAAAGGGGATGCTAAATTAGTGGTTTGTCAAGTAAAAAATCTTTACCAAACCAAGAATGAAAGATTATGCCACTACCGCAACCTGGTTTGGGACCACATTGAAAGCTTTGATGCTTTCAACATTTCTGCCATACCCAAAGAGTCTAATGACAGAGTTGATGCACTTGTTGTTTCAGGAACTCTCTTAGTTCCTCATTCAAATTTCAAAGAAGATAGGTATACTATTGATTTGGTTTATAGACCAAGTGTTCCTGACAATGCTGATTATTGGCAAGTATTCAATAATGACCATCAAATCATTGCCTTCCTAGAATGAAAAGACAATTTTGATCAACTATGTTTTGAAGGCAGTGAACCTCAGAAGTATAAATCAGCGTCTGAATCTAGTTCAAATATTAATGAAGAATTCTTACAGCTAAAAAGAAAAAAAAATCCCAAAGGCCTAGTTTCTCTTGAGAAGCTATTTGACAAGCATGATAGATTCATCAAACAACATCAAACAGATTCAAGTTTCTCTCAAGGATTCGATCAAGTGAATCTGACCACTAAAGAAAATTTCAAGATGGTTAACATTGGTAAGTGCTACACAACTAAAGAAATATTCAAGTTCACCTCTTTACTCTGTCAATACATAGATGTCTTAGCATATTCTTATGAAGACTTGAAGTCTCTCAGACCAAATGAAATCCACCATGACATTCCTCTCAAGGATGACTCAATGCCCTACAAGTAAAAATCTAGACAGCATAATTCAAAAATATCAGGTACTATTCTATCTAAGATACAAAAAATGTTAAATGCTGGAATCATCTTCCCAATCTATCATTCCACATGGATTGCAAACATAGTGCCTGTAAGGAAGAAGAGTGGCAAAATTCACATTTGTGTAGATTTTAAGAATCTGAATCAAGCATCTTTGAAAGATAATTATCCTTTGCCAATTATGGATCGAGTGCTTCAAATAGTGACAGGTTCAGAGATGTTATCAATGCTGGATGGCTTCTCAAGATATAATCAAGTTAAAGTTGGTGAAGCAGACCAACACAAGACTGCATTCACCACACCTTGGGGTACATTTGCATATAGAAGAATGCCTTTTGGCTTGATAAATGCTGGTGCTACCTTTCAGAGAGCAATGGATTTAGTTTTGAAAGATGAGATTGGTAAATTCATAGTGGTATATCTTGATGACTTGACTATCTTTTCAAAGCGTTACAACAAGTGCTGGAGTGCTACTGTCAGAATGGTATTTCCTTGAATCCTAAGAAGTCTATTTTTGGAGTAATAGAAGGGAAACTCCTTGGACACATTATGTCAAAAGAAGGCATAAAGATTGACTTCGATAGAGTCAAGTCTATTCAAGAGCTTAATTTTCCTAAAAGCAAAAATGTTGTTCATTTTTTCTTCGAAAAGGTGAATTTCTTACAGAGATTCATTCCCAAATTTGCTGAGAAGACTAGATGCATTGTGAACATGATGAAAGGGAAGACCATCTCTAGTTGGAATAAAGAAGGCAAGTCAGCATTTTAGGAGATTAAGACTGCCATTGGTCATGCCCCTACCTTGGTTTGTTTAGATTACAACAAAGATTTCATCATATATAGCTATGTGTCTGAACACACTCTTTCAGCAATTCTTGTTCAATAGGACAAGGAAGGTATGGAATCTCTTATCTCTTTCATAAGTTGTCCTCTCAAAACCCATGAGATGAAGTATTCAAATGTAGAGAGGAATGCTTATGCATTGGTGAAAGCAGTCAAACATTTTTGATTCTATATTCTGAATTCACACACTACTGCCTTAGTTCCTAATAATATAGTCAAGTCTATATTAACTCAGCAGGAGTTTGACACGAAAAGAGGTAATTGGATTACAAAGATCCAAGAGTTTGATCTAGACATCAAGTCGATAAAGCTAGTCAGGGGTAAAGGCCTATGCCAATTAATTACTGACAACAAGCCAGAAGATACACAACATGAAAAACCTAAAGTGGAAGATACTCCAATAGTCATTTTTGTCTCCACTACCAATGAGTGGTATTCAGGTATCACTCATTTCCTTACTTATGGTGAATGTCTTACTAATTTATCTTACAAAGAAAGGAGGACTATCAGGTTGAAAGCTGCAAATTTTGTCCTTTGGGACAATGGCTTGTATAAGAGAAGCATAGGAGTATTCCTTCGCTGTGTAGACAAAGAGAAACAAAGCCATCTTTTGAAATCTTTCCATAATCTAGCCTATGGAGGACATTTTTCTACTCCTGTGACTACTCAGAAGATTCTTTGAGCCAGGTATTACTAGCCAACTCTTTTCCAAGATGCACATAAGTGGGTTAGGAAATGTGAACTTTGTCAGCAATTTGATGGAAGACCCAAGTTAGTTGCTATGCCTCTCAAGCCAGTGATCATAGAAGAACCTTTCCAGAAATGGGGGATTGATTTTATTGGGACTATAAACCCATATTCAAGTGCTAGACATGATTATGTCCTTACAGCAACTGACTATTTCACCAAGTGGGTAGAAGCAATCCCAACTAAGCATGTTACTTTAGAAGTTGTATGCAACTTACTCAAAGAGAATATCATTTCTAGGTTTGGAGTTCCAATAAAAATTGTTACTGATAATGCAGCTTGTTTCACCTCCCAGGAGATTACCTAATTCTATTTCCATTATGGAATTATACTCTCTCACTCTTCTAATTATTTTTCACAAGGGAATGGACAAGCTGAATCTAGCAATAAGAACCTGGTAACTATCATCAAAAAGCTAGCAGATGACAATCAAATAACATGGCATAAAGCATTGGTTGATGCTTTATGGGTAGATAGAATCACACTAAAGAGGGCAATTGGTATGTCTCCTTTTCAACTTATTTATGGTATCAATGCTGAGATACCAATCACCTTAGAATTGCCAGCCTTGAAATTGAAAAAGGCAATTGAAGATCAGAGATATGAAAGCTCTCTTGATAAAAGAATCATGTGCCTGATTGAGCTAGAGGAACAAAGAACCATGGTGTTGGACATAATTGCTGCTCATCAAGGTCTGGTAAATAAACTCTTTGACCAGAAGGCCAAAAATCATGATTTCCATATTGGGGATCAAGTCCTGATGTGGGACAAAAGGAGAGAACCAAAGGGGATGCATGGAAAGTTTGACTCCCTTTGGAGAGGCCCATTTATAATTCATCAGCACATTGGTGAAAATAGCTTTTTGGTGAAATATCAAGATGGCACACTCTTTTCTCTGCCTCACAATAGGCAGCATCTGAAACACTTCAACTCTTGAAGTATCATATCATTGCATCTGTATATATGTATATTTGTATATTTTTTAATACTACTTTGTTTTGTTTATTTTCTTTTTTGATGCCTTCCATTTTTGGGTAGCATAACTCCAAACCCAATGGTACACATGACGACACTGGAGATTCTGGATTCTACTCCCTTTAATTATTTTTGCAATTGATAGAAGTTCCCCAATCGGAGCCAGCTGTTATCTCCCAAAAATATCACTCATTTTTGGGACAACATTTGAACTATTTTAGTCCTATAGACCAAAATTGTCTCTTCCCTTTCTAAAATTTGTCCTAAGCATTCAAATTCCTCATTCTGCAGGCTAGAATCTACGAACTCTGCAGGCTAGAATTTATGGACTCTACAAGCTTAAATCTATAGACTCTATAGGCTTGAATCTATGGAGTTTGCAGGGTTGAATCTATGGACTCAACAGGAAGAGAAATCTATGGACTCTGCAGGCCAAGTTCAACGGGCTTCATAGGTTGAATTTCTATGGACTCTTTCAAGGTTAGAGAAAACTACAGACTTGGTTTCTATGGAATCTGTAGGCAAGTTCATTTCTATAGGTTCAAAGGCTTCTCCAAGTGGGTTCAACCAAAAGAATCAGTTTCTAACACTTGGTCATTTTTGGGATTATTTCAGTACCTTGGTTCAATCAAAAATCTTCATCGACAAGCATCTAAGCAAAGAAAGCTTGAACCGTTGAGCCATTGAACCACTTTGGTTCAAAGGTTCAACGAGTTAAAAGATCAAAAGGTTTAATGCTTTGGTTCATCCTTTGGTTCAATCAAATGGTTCAGTGCTTCGGTTCAAGGCTTCTCTTGAACCGTTGAACCAAAGCTTGGTTCAACGTCTTTTGGTTCAAAGGTGGGTTCAATCAAATGGTTCAAAGGTGGGTTCAACCAAGCGATTTAATGCTTTAGTTAACTCAGTTGGTTCACTTGCTTGGTTCAATGCTTTGCTTCATTCACTTAGTTCAAAGGCTTGGTTCATTCAATTGGCTCATCGGCTTGAACCATTAGCTTGAACCATTTTGGTTTAAAGCTTAGTTCATCAGCGTGGTTCAATGTTTGGTTCAAACAAGCGGTTCAACGTTTGGTTCAATCAAATAGTTCACTCAGTTGGTTCAATCAAAGGGATCATCGACTTAGTTTAAAGAATCTTCCTGAAGGACAAGTGCCCTTGCAGAGGGCACTTGGTCAACAAAAGTACCCTTCAGAAGGCTCATTTTCAAAGAAGGATACAAAGGTAATTCTTTTGGAATTCAAAAAAGACTAAGGCAAGAAATAATTACTTTAGACTTTTTGTCCAAAATAATTCCTTCAGACAAGCCGCGGGTAGAAAAAACCTGAAGGATTTTACAAAGGCAAAGTGATCGGGAAATTTTTGCAGATTTTTTGTCTGTGGGATATTTCCATGGACTTTTTGTCTGTAGGAATTTTTTGTGGACTTTTTGTCTGCAGGAATTTGTCCCTGAACTTTTTATCTGTGGGAATTTGCTTGTAGAGAAAGCTTGAGAAACAGTCCGCTAAGGAAAAGGCTGTGAGAGACTTCTAAGGTGAAGGCTGCCAAAGGACCCCAAAGGGTAGGTGCCCTTGCGGGGGACTCTTGGCTGCCAAATTAAAGGGTCACCTTCCCTTTAGGAAGATGTAAAATAAGAAGCCTGAAGGCCATTTGAAGACCACTCGAAGGGCAGATACCTTTGTGAGGGGGCTTTTCTCGACCCAAAGTAGATCATTTATTAAGGCCCAAAAGGGCATGTTATTTTCAAGAAAGTTCCAAACAAAAAACCTGAAGAAGGACCAATGGGTGACACACCTGAAGACATCAAATTCAAGACAGCAAACTAGCCATTGAAAACATAGTGACGGGCTTGTGAACATTAATTTTAAAGCTCATAAAATAGCCGTTGATCCTTTGAATCTACAAACCTGAATGCATTCACAAGCTTTAAGACCAAGACCAATAGAAAGCGAGGAAGGAACATAATAGAAAATTAAATCCAAGACCCGATTCAATAAACTAGAAAAGAAGGAATGATGAAGGAAGGATCAGATCGCCATGTGGACATTGAAAGATGTAAACTTTCAATAGCATGACTTGTTTATCTGCATTGAGAAAAACAAATGGGTAGATACCCCTAATTTCTAGCCTGTCTTCCTAACATTTTTCAATGCAACATGATGTGTTAATATTCCTGAGTCCTTCTTGAAGTGGCTATATAAGGGACTCTCTTTTATTGTAAATATATCTCTTGTTTGACAATCAAATTGAAACTCTGCCCAAATTGAAAGGCATTACTAAGACTTTGAGCTTAGTTTGTTGATCATATTTTGTTATTAGAATAAGAAAGCAAGGGACTTTTCAGACTTTGTGCTATGATATCTTTGTTGTTGAGGAAACTGTTCTTATGTCTTTTTCCTTAATATATTTTCTATTCCTTTAATTCAACAAGCAGGATTAGTGAAATTAGTCAGGAAGGTGTCCTCAAGAGTCAATTGTGGAGAGACTTTATGACCCCATAATTGCCTTTAGTGTGTTTTCATTTCATTTCTATGTAAAGGACTTTGGGATGAATTTGTGCCCTCATTATCCTTCATATCTTACTCTTAAGCAATTTAGGTAGAGACTTTGTACTACATCTCGATTTGTTGGTTACTACATCCTTTGCTACATTTTGCATTTACTACCAGGAGTATTCTTGTGGTTTGCTGAATAGTACTTCTGAAAGAAGAGGAGTGTTGTCTATCATTTCCCTTGAGTTTTTCCTTTGATCTACACACATCATCTCTGAAGAAAGAGAGATGGATGGTTTTTCCTACCCTTGAGTATTATTTTTTATCTATATATATATCTAGCATATCTATAGGGAGCCTCTCCTTGATGAGAGGAGAGATCAGTCTCCTTTTGATGTGGTAAAAACTACACATTTAGACGACCAATCTTCCTACTTTGGCTAATCAGACCTATTTTGTTTATTAGTATGCTAATCGACAAAATATTCAACTAACAATCTTGATAATAACATGATCACGTTATTATCGATATCAGTTTCTCATTGGGTTGGGTGTGTTGGGACCTTGTGGAAAGCATAAAGAGATCATTTTATTATCCATATCAGCTTCCCAATGGGTTTGGTATGCAAGGACCTTTTGGAAAACATAATGCAATCTTGTTATTTAGTAATGTGATCATGTTATTATTATTTTAATTATAGGCTCACTTATCAATGACTATTTTTATCCCAAATCAAGACTTCTATATGTAAAAACATTCTACGAGATTTTCATACTTATGTATTTGACCCCACCTTTGAAAATTTATCAATTTTCCCTTTTAATGGGGTCTAAATCATGTTTAAAGAGGAAGAGGAAGTTGTTGAAGAAAAAAACACCAGAGGAATTATAATATTTAAAAGAGAAAGACAAGCTACTAATGTGAAAATTTCATGGTAAACAAGGTACAAACCCTAATCTTGATGAACCAAATGTTGTAGATAATGACCCAATTGACAATAATTAATTAAGAAATGATGAAATTGACTATAATGAATTGAATTATGTTTAAATTGACCATAATCAAATGAATAATAATGAAATTGACCCTAATGAAATGAATAATATTGAAATTGAAAATAATGATTTAGTTAATATTGAAAGTTCACATTCAAAGTTCCAAGTTTTTTATTTTGTTGATGATGAGTCTATGTATGATGCTTCACCCCCCATAAAAGAAGAAAATCTGATGGAAACAAATAATGATGAAATTAACCATCAAATTTTTTTAATAGAAACATATTATGAATAAATTAACAATGAAGAGTTTAATGCCATCCCACCTCTTAACAATGAAAGTAATAACCATTTTGAAACACCCTCTCAACAAATTCCACCATTACCAACACCTCCAAGAATCATGCATAGAAATGACAAGTACTTAATTAAAGTTGATGAAAATATTTTAAAACCAATTCATTAAAAAATGTCTGATTGCCATTCAAGAAGATTGGCTCAACAAATTTGGGATATTTTCTTTCATAATTTTTAATATGATATTCAAATATGTCAATTATTTGTTTCATTGATAAAATTGATTAAGATGAGACTAATAATGTACACATTAGGACGAATAACATCTAACATGGATGATGAAAATGATGAAATTGTTAAAAATCTACATGATGTATATAATATTATATGTCCAAAATAACCCACCAAAGATTTTAATGTTTCCTAGCGTATACTTACAACTTATGTAGTAAGTGACATAACAATGAAAAAATGAATGGTTTCAAAAACAAGCTGAACACTTCATTTAAATAGAAAAATAACAAGGAAATAAATTGAAAGACATGAAATACTTAATGAACCTAATACTAATTATCTCTAAGCATTATTTGGTAGAATTTAATGAAAGCACAAGTCTCTATTTGATACCTCAAAGATTTACTTGTTCAGTTGTAGGTAGTCAACTAGCTTAAGAGACCTAGTGAGAAAAAGGCTAAATAAGGAAGTTGAACTTAGATGAAGATTTGAGGACCAGAATTGATTAAAAATTAGGATTGGCTAAAAGAGTGGTCAAATATATTTTTGGTTTGGGCAAATTGTCTCCATAAAGTTCAAACCTTGGAGTTTTGTGCATTTTGAGGGCTAATTAGAATGTCAAGTAAGCCTAGAGGTACATGATTTTACAAAGGAACCGAACCCAATATTTTGTATGAGGTAATATCATGGAAAAGGGTTGTCAAAAACCTAATTTTTTTTTCCTTGAAGAGTCTTTGTATGGAATATAACATGAGGTTTTCCCTAAAATAGGGTTACAAGCCAAGACAAAGGCTAAAGAGAGAAATCTAAGAAAAGATAAAAGAGAGAGGGGTTCAGATGTTGGAATTATGTTTTATGATTAAGATGAGTTATAAGTTAGAATATAAGTAAATACATAAGATTAGATAAAAATACCTTTGACCAAGATCCTGAACACTTACAAGCTATTGAGAAAGCTATGCATCAAAAGCATGTACAAGAAATAGGTAGAAAGAGAAGGCCATTAAGCCTAAGTGATAAGAGTGTCATTAGTAATTTTCACTACAGAAAATGAAATTTAAAAAAATATGTAAGATCTAAGATGTATAGCATTAAAAATAATAAATTTTTAATCCTCATTTATGCATGCATACAATATTAAATATGAGATCTGATATAGATAATAATTTAGAAGATCAAAACAAAATTGTATAATTACACACAATGAAATTATATATATATATATATATATATATATATATATATATATATATATATGTATATATATATATACATATATATATATACATATATATATATATGTATATATATGTATATATATATATATGTGTATATATATGTGTATATATATATGTATATATATATATATATATGTATATATGTATATATGTATATATATGTATATATATGTATATATACATATATACATATATACATATATACATATATATATATATATATACATATATACATATATATACATATATATACATATATACATATATATACATATATATACATATATACATATATATACATATATATATATATATACATATATATATATATATATATATATATACATATATATACATATATATATATATATATACATATACATATATATATATATATATATACAATAAAGACACATACATGTCCAATGTCAATAATACATAGATTGGGTTGTGATAGCCATATAAAAAATTACATCTACCAACATAGTATCTAATGTTGGTTGAATGTCACATACACATAGGCAATGAAAAAAATGAATCAATTTCCATATAGGCATATAAAAAAGTACATCTCATGTGTGTAAGACATCATATTAATCAAATAGCCTCCCTCTATTTGACTTCCTTGAAGAAGTATCTCCCTATGATGCCCTACTAGTATATGGAGACCTCTCTAATGGCTTGGATTGTTCCAAGGTTCAACTGTGGGTTCTACACTCATAGCTATCTTATAGTTGAGTTTTTTCAAATACAAGAATTATTATGAAATTAACATAAAATACATTCAAATAATTGTTAATAAATTCATTTTAAACTATAATAAAAAATCATTTAAACATATGCACTTACTACAAGCTTGTGATCCTAATCACTCCATTTTTCATGCTCAATCGAGCCAATGGTAAGCTCATCTGTCTGAATATGCATCTAAAATATAGGATGAACATGATAATGTTTCCCATTCACCATCTGACTGGGACTATCAACTATCATAGGACAACCCTACCTATACAATACATAAACATAAGTTATATTTTCCCCAAGTACACATGTACTAAAATTATTAAAATAAGTCTATTTTTACAATTCAAAATTACAAGAACCAATATATACCTCTATCAGTGCTTGTGTAGATGACATTATAGTATTAATGCATATGTTTGTCTTAGCTTGTAGAGAGGGAGGAGTATTAGTACTAACCATTGATTATTCATGTGAACAAGGTTGAGCACTTATTTTTATATAAATTACATCAAATATTATATATGGAAACCAAAATGATCAATAGATGCACTTGTACATATAAAATATATATCTATATAATTACATAAATGTAATGACACATTATAGAAAAGAAGAATACAAGAATGCACGTGAAAATACATGTAGATCTAAAATTATAATCCATCTATTGAAGTGTTAGAGCATTATCCTTGTACCAAAACCAAAAGTAGAGGATTAAAACTATGAAAGGGAATATATAATATACTAGTTTATTTTTTGTAAAATTGATAAGTATAAATATTCTTGGGTCAAGATCTTTAATTTATGCTATATTACATGTTGGATTGTATTGGTTGTTGATTTATTACTTGTCTAAAAATAGGGGTTTGACTTAGGTATGGACCCTCGTAACTAATTCCTTTTGGATGAATTTTCAAGATTAACATAGAGCATTTAGGGATATTTTAACTTGTGTTTTATAAAGGTGGGCCTACATTTGATGGAGTAGAGTGATGAAGTATGATTGGATTCTTAGAATTATAGAGAAATTAATGACTAATGATTTGGAGACACTATATATAATAGGGATACTTTGTATTGTGTAGGTGGGGATTGTTTTCCCATCGAGTATATTCCTTTGTTTGACCTCTTCACCAACTAGGATGTGTCATGTAAGATAGTTCAAGGTTGTGATTAGGATACTAGCTTATTGGCTAAAGGCATGTTTGTGACCTTGATAGAGGACTGTGATAGAGGTAAGGTTATTACTTGGGTGTAATAATTTGGTGTATGAACACATGAACCCTACACTCATCATGGGATAGGTGTATGATCACATGAACTATACACTCATCATGGGATAGGTTTATGAGCACATGACCCCTTACCAATGAGGGTTAGAAATTGGGATAGTGGGGGCCATCAGGGCTTCTAGTTGGATAGGCATGCCACCATTGAAAGACTTTCGATGAGTGGTAGACACACTAACAATGATATATTTGGTAGTTCTACTATATTAGGGTATTTTAGGATAGTTTGTGAATGAGGTGGATACTCTACTATCATCATGAGAAAAATTAGGAGAGTACTAATTGGAATAGTACATTTAGAAAAATATCCTATGTCTAGGTTACAATTATGGTATGATTCCAACATTAAGTACAACCACCACCATAATATGTAGACACTTAGATGTAGAAACAAGCATAAGATAAAGGGTTACGAAATTAATTTGATGGGGAAACAAAGGCAAGCATAAACCTTTTAGAGAGGAACCAATAGGATAAGAGGAGAATGCTAAGATGAGGTCTGATTAGGAATTATACCTAGACTAACATGAAGTTACCCAAATAAAGTAGTTACTTTATATGTTACTTTGTAATTTATTACTCAGTTATTATTTCTTTATGTGACTGGAGGTCTAATATCTTTTCTTGTTATATGGTTTTAGAGTGAATCACTTACTGGTGGAGAATGATCAAACAAACTTTGGTTAGGATTTTTAAGTGAGGATTATTTGAGCCTTGATAATATTTTGGTGGATATGGTATCCATGTGTGAATAAGCAGGCATACATATGTTTTTCTCCCTATTTATCACACATATACATGGAGTTCCCTCATAATAAGAGAGAGATAGTTGGCCTAGAGGAAAATGTGGATGGTTTAGAGTATTAGGTGAAGAATCTCTATGATATTTTTAGGGATAGGGGAGGTTAGGATTCATCTAGACAAAAAATAGTGGGAGGTACATCACCCACATAAGTATAATTAAGAGACACAAAAGAAGAGAAATCATATCCCTCATCACTCATCAGCATGTATATGTAAACAACTATATTCATAACAAATGCAAAGAGTAAAACATATATGTAAACAATTTTTACCTGTATATATGTAAATGGTGTCATCCTAATAGAGGAAGATATAGTCATGGATGACCCAATAGCTATATCCAAATGTGAAAATAATATATATGAAAAATTTAATGTTGTAAATACTAACTGTGATTATGAAGGAACCATCACATCCTATGACATAAAAAATTACATATATAATTATATTAAATTTTTATGTAAATTAAGAATTATATTAGAAATTAAATTTTCAAACATAAATTAAATTTAACATGAAATTTATATAAAATATACCTACATTTGTGTGGTGACTGATGATTGCACACCATATGTGCATGCCAAAAACTCATCACTTATAATAATATGATATAATCCATCTAAACCATTGATGCCATCATCATCAGAAGGTCCCATGAACATATCTCCACAAAAACTACAAGAGTGGGGTTAGGGTCAACTATCATTTGGCATATATATAGCATCACTCTATGAAAGCCTACGCATATGCTAAATGAGTGTATTAGTGAGTGAGCTAAGAATATGGAGAGTGTCTATCTCCATGACATGTTGAACCACGGAGGGGATCTCAGGATCAAGATGATTTTAGATATGAATTTATGTAGGATAATTAGGCATATGACATGTACCTAGTTGATCCTATGTAGATCCATTTCCTCAGCCTTGAAACTCACTAAAATAAAAATAATTGAGAATCTAGTTGAGGAAAAACTCATAGTAGAGTTTCCTCAAAAAACATAAAAAGACCACATGGTTGTTACATGGTGGATAGTCAAAGACCAGCCACCATCGATCCCAAAAATTAGTCATGATTAAGTTATGTAAAAAATGATGGATATGAAAATGTTTGGCCATTACGAGAAAGGGGGCATTAGTGGTTGGGTCGACGAATAGGGAAAAAATGTTAGATTTTGAAATTTCTAAATTCTTGACCTAAAGGGTTAACAACTTGTTGGAATAATAAGCCCTATAAGTATCTATATATGAGGTCCATCAATCAATTTGACTCATTATCGAGTCAATTTGACTTAATAAGGTTTATGGGGAATCAACTAGTTGGGTGCATTGGGGGTTAGTTGAATTGGGATCTCTCATTCTATCAATTAGGTCTTTAATTTCATTTTTGTTTTCAAAAATATTATCAATCAAAAAATCTTGACTACCAGGGGGATTTTAGGGAACTGTAGGAGGGTTAGGTGGAGGGATAGGAGGAACCACATGGTTTTATGGAGGGCTAGGAGGAGGAAAAACTAGAGGGTTTTATGGAGGGTTGGGAGGGTTAACAAGATGGGCTGTTATAAAAAAACAAATTATAATTAAAAGCATGGGTTAAAAATGATGAAAATTATGAAATATTAGGGTAAAATAGAGAAGAAAATGATGACTTACCTCTCTTATGTAGTGACATCATCAATTAATAGGCTTATGGGGTGAATTTTGGCATTTTCTGGTACTAGTTTGCATAAAATACAATCATAGAATAACTTAGGAGGAGAAAACATGAACAAAAAATGAATACATTTTGTGTTCAGGTTTCTATTTATTTTTTTGGGGACATAGGGAAAATGATCACATTATTAACAGAATCTCATTTGCATTAATAATGAAATTGTGTCACTATTTTATATAAGGTAATTACGCTATTTAATAATGTGATCACATTATTAAATAACATAATCATGTTATGGCTTGATAATATTGAGCTTAGCCTTAAGTAATGTGATCACATTAATTTAATACCATGATCAAATTATTAATTAACATGATCATGTTATGGTAAATGTCCATGAAATTGTCCCCTAATTTTATACACTTACCCAATAATTAAGAATAACAGTGAAGTGAACATCTAAGTGAATTTATACATTTGAATTAGGATTCCCTCAAAGATAATTATCCCTTGCCAACCATGGATTATATTTTTAAAGCTATCAATGGTTCTAAAATGATGTCCATGATTGATGGTTTTTCAAGATATAACCAAGTTGAATTTTCTATAGAAGATAAATACAAGATCCCTTTTCAAACATTTTCATACAAAAGGATTCATTTTGGTCTTATCAATTTTGGAGGAAATTTATAGAGAGAAACCAACTTTGATTTCAATGATGTTAAGAAAAAATCATATTAATCTACCTTGATGATCTTCAAGTATTTTCAAAGGAAAGATATGATCACCATGAACATCTAAAAACTATATTTAAAATATGTTGGACTGATGGCATAGCATTGAATCCAACAAAGTACATATTTTAAATATTTTTAGTAAATAAAGGAAAACCTTGGAGCATGTGGTTTTCAAGGATGCTATTAATATTTACCTAGAAAAGGTTTAAAAAAAAAAGCTATTATCTCTACCAACTAGCAAATATGTCAAGCATTCATTCTTTGGTAAGGTAAAAATTTTAAGGATTTTTGTTCCTATTTTTTTGGAATTATTAAGGAATATTATTTAACTGATTCAAGGAAATAATTATTTCAAAATTGAATGATCATGAAAATAAATATTTCAATAAAACTAAATATTTCATTTCTAAGACACATGTCTTAACTTGTCTAGAATTTTGAAATACTTCATTGCATATTGGTACTCTTCTAAATATACATTATTAGTCATCCTAGTATACAAAATAGAATAAGGAATCATGCCTCCAATTATCTTTAGGAGTTGTGGATTAAAACATCATGATCTTAGGTATTCCTTGATTGATAAGTATACATACACTATGGTCATAGTTGTAAACCATTTCAAGTTTTATATCTTTAATTCACACACAATTGTGATTATAATCGTTAAATCCATTTTAACTTAATATGAGATAAGTTCAAAAAAATGATGATGGTTTTACAAAGTGAAAGAATATTATTTAGAGGTCAAGCCAACCAAGTGGGTAATATGACAAGGTATTCATGAATTGATTATTGAAAGTGTTGATTCATAGAGAGATGTGAACCATCAAGAAGAAACAAAAAGTTACCACATGTGGTATTTGTAGATTCTATCAATGAATGGCCTTATCATATTGCATACATCCTATCATATGGATAATGATTGGCACACCTACATGTTAATAATTAATGGACACTCAAGTTAAGAGCAACTAAATATGTAATATGGGAAATAGTCTCTTCAATAAAGTGATTGATGGGATGTTCTTGAGATGCATGGACAGAGATAAACAAAAGATATTATTGGAGGATTTTAATGATCAAGTTTGTGGTGCATTTTTTAAATTTATTTTATAGATTTCAAAATATTACAAGTTCACTACTATTGGAAAAAACATTCAAAGTTACACAAGAATGGGTTTCAAAATGTAAGATTTGTTAATATGTGGTTGGATGACCTAAAATCACAACATTGCACCTCAACCTTTGTGGTTATTAAATATAATTTTAAACAATGGGGTTTTGATTTCATTGGTAACTTGAATCCAAATTCCATCATGGGATACATTCATGTTATACAAAATATACTACTTCACAAAGTAGGTAAAACCAATTATAATGAGTTTTATGACTTTTGAGGTTGTTTGTAACTTCATCAAAGAGAATATATTGGTTAGGATTCGGGTTCCACAAAATATTGTCATTGAAAATGATTCAAATTTTTCTTCAACCAAATTAATTAGCTTATGCTATGGATACAATATCTCAGTGGCACACTCTTATGACTATTACCATCAGGGCAATGGCTAAGTATAATATAGTGATAAGAACATCACAACTATAGTTTAAAATTTAGCTAATGATAATTAAAGAACATGACACAATAAATTGTATGATGCTTTATGGGTCAATTGTATAACTCTTAAGAGACAAATTAGAGTGTCTCCTTTCCAAATACTATATGCCATAGATGTGATGATTCCCATATCTCCAAAATTACTAGTTATATGGTTAGCTCATGACATAGAGGATGATGAGTTCAAGGATGCATTTGAAAATAGGATAATGTACTTACCTAGATTGGAATAAGAATAAATGTTGGTGATCAATAAGATCACAACTGATTAAGAAAAAATGAAACAAGTGTTTGACCATAAGGCAAGATAATGAGAATTTAAAGTTAGATATTTGGTTCTCCATTGGGATAAAATAAGAGAACCTAGGGTAATTAATGGAAAATTCAACTCCCTATGGATGAGGCCTTTCAAAGATCAGTCATTTTTATGGTGTGAACATGTAATATTTGGCATATTAAGATGAAAAACGCCTTCCACTACCTTAAAATAGAAAATTTTCTAAGCACCATAAACAATGAAGGTAGGCTACCACCTACAATTCTGTATAGGCGATTTATTTTTTTGTCATGTGTTTCCTTTCTTGTCATATGTTGTGTGTTTCTTTTTTGACATGTGTTTCCTTTTCTACCAGTATTTCCTATTTCCTTTCTCATTCTAGTTATTTTGAGTTGACCCCATAGCTAAATGTATAAAGAACTAAGTCCTAAAACTAGATATTTTGAGAGACCATCTTATATACTTTTAACAAGTCCATATCCCCATCTTGAGTGAAATGTTGTTATGAAAATTTGTCAAGTAATTTTTTTCCTAAATCATGGTAACATCAGAGAAATCAAGTCAAGCGTAAGTGGTCTAAGTTATCAAATTCCAAAAATTTGATGTCATAAATATAAAATTAGATAAAATTTTAGTCTAGTGTAAAATTTTTGAAAAATATTTAATTAAAACACAGGCCACATTTTTTCACCTTGCACATCTAGGAATTCAAGTTTTATTTACCTCCTAGATGTACAATATGTAAAAAATCATCTAGACACTATGGACCAATTTTTTTCATTGGTCATGCCCATGTAGTCAGGCCCACCCAACCTTATGAAGGTGGTGGATAAAAATCCACATATTACATAAAATGTAGATGTGAATTCATGTCTAGCATTCCTACAAGGCTAAGAACACCTTGTTGTGTGGGTGAATCATGTACATGCATGTAGGGTGGAAATTTACAAGATCAAAATATATGAATTTACCCTAGAGATTATTTGTAAATTTCATGAGTATCTCATTCTATTCATTATTTCCATTCAAATATAGTTCTAGCACACCTTTAGAGTTTAGGTCCTCCATCATTTTCACTAATAGAGACCGATTTTACCAAATAGTAGTCAAAATATTTTATAGCTTTGAGTACTCCACATTCATGTGACTTTCATCAATCTAGCAAGGCTTTTTTATAGTTTCTTCTCATAGGGATATTTTTAGTGACCTAGGCACTTTGAAGTTCTATTTATTTTCCAATGTCATTTTTTAATAGATCTAGATAAATGGAGAGTATTGTAATGACTATTGTATCCCACTTTATATAATTACACAAGAATTTTTCTTTTCTATATTCATGAATGAATTTTTAATATCTTATTGAAGTGGCCTTCCAAATAACCAAGTAAAAAAAAAAGTATAAATACATGGGTTATAAACCCATGTTGGTGATTGAAATAAATGTTCTAGTTATTGATAAGTCCCAAATCAAACATGTGGACTTGTAATATTTTCATAGAAATATTAATGTAGATCAACCAATATCTAAAAAATTCACCTTTTCAAAGGAAATTTACACAAAGGAGTTGGTTTTCCCATATAAGTTCAATGTTTAGATCTAGTTTTATATTGAGTTAATCATTATGAACATGAAACGATAAAAATAAAATTGAGTAGAGGTTCCTTGATGGCCAAGCTATATGGTATGCCCATGGTCATGACTTTATGGATCCTAGTCAAGGTGTCTTACATAAAAATGACTATGAAATTTGGACAACATTATTGGGAAAGAACCCAAAAAATCACCTTAATACTACCAATGATGGATGTTTGAAGCATAAAATAAAAATGGCATCTCAAAACTACCAAATAACTTCTATAAATGAGAATTTGAAGAGGAGAAGTTTGACATGGTAACCCTCCTCAATCAGATGGTAGCAAAAAAAAGTATGGATTTCCACCCATGGATGTTCATGACCATGATCATCACCTACAATGGGAAAGATACTTAAATTGGGGTGATGTGATTAGTGATGATATTCAAAAATAACTAGAAAATGTATAAGCAACCAACACTTTATACATGACATCTTACTTGGTATATTCATTGGCAACCAAAAGTATATACCCTAGCATCACTAAATTGGCCAACACTAACTCATCCACCAAGTTATCTAAATATTATTTGTAGTTAATTTGGAGCAGAGTAATAATAATTTTAGATGAGTTAATGATGATTTCGAAATGAGGGTGGTAAATTCATTGGGTGAGGATTGAGAAAAGAGGATTTTTTATGAAGCAACCAACATGATTTCATAGTATGGGAGATACTTCATTTAGTTTCAAAAATTATCCTACATAAGAATTATATAATTTGAGGGTTTCCCCCTATGGTTTTTAATATTGGTGAATAACAAAATAATATCTATTGAGTTTTGTAAATATTTGGTTATAGTAAGTAGATATTGCTAACAAAGTCATGTTTTGGGTGTTTATTTTCTTATCTCATTAGGCCACTTCACATGCAAAAACTCCATTTATGACAAGAACATTGAATATATAATTGTTTAATTCACGATCATTATCATATAATTCAATAATATTTTTATAGAAAAGGGTTTTTGAAAACTCACCTCAGAATTAGTTCCTCTTAAGAATACAAGCCATATTTGAAGGACTATTGGGATAATATGAAAGGAAATGTCAAAGAGATGACTACCATAGACAAAAAATCATTGGTCATGGATGATATTTTTGACAAAAAAGAAGATGATATTTCATAAAAGTGGTTATAATGTATCTTCCATAAAAATGATATTTTGGAAAAATCCATGGGAGAATTAAAGGAACAAGTTTAAATTAGAAGGGAGTGGAAAACAAAAGTTTTTTCTAATTTGGGAAGCCTTATTATTATTTTATCCAAGAGGATAGGTCTAGATGGTATGCTATATATGAAATAAAATAGCATTTTATAAAGTTAATCAAGGAGGATTTATTGAAAGAGGTTGCCTTCAATGTTTCATATATAATGGCGCTAAGTGAAATCCATGCTACACATGAGGAATTGAACCCATGATTACCTGATATTTTGGAAGTCCCAAACATCATGTTTATAGTATTTGATAATGATTGATAAACTACAAACATGTGATATTTCCTAATTGAAAATAAAAAATGGAAGAAATGATAAAATTTATAATATTTAAAAGATCCAAATACAAGAGGGAAACCACTATTCCAACTACTCCATCCCCATATCCATCCAATACATCTATTATTATAAGAAAAGTTTCCTAGAATGTTCAAAATCACTTTTTCACTTTTGTTTATTTTCTATTTTGGGAAAATTGTATTTGATTTTCTTATAAATATGAACATTAATGAAAATTAGAATATAAAAAAATATGAATGCCAAAATTCAAAATGGAATGTGAAGGGCCAGACCATTCCTCATTATCTCCATAAATAGTAGAAATGACAATTGTACAAGGGTTGTTTGATGCTAATTATATTTTTTATTTAAAGTAAAAGAAAAATAAATTTTGTGTGCATTATTCCAATGAGGAACACAAGTAAAATGTCATAACTTTGTGTCTAGTTGTAGATGCATGATTTTTTATGTTAATATATATCTCTCAATTCAATCAATACTTATTTCATTCTCAAACAAACACTTTAATTTCTAGGATTACTTCTTGTCGTGTATATGATGAAATCCACATTTCATCTTTTATGCATGACCGTTCATCTTCCTTCATTTTATTTTTATTTTTGTTTGAAATTAGTAAAACTCAATAATCCATTCAACTTGTAAATGTTTTAAAAGGTTTATTTCTATTTTTTCTATTTTCAATAAAGGGAACCTCCCATCCAAAGAGAGGAGATAATTTTTTCTCCTTCACTATTATGAAATAAAATATTTATCAGAGTGAAAAGTATAAGAATGAAACTACCCATTTAGGCTATCAAAATATTCATAATAGTCTAAAAATTTATCAAAAAATTGACCAAATAGGATTCTCATAAATATAATCATTTGTATTATTTTTGACATGTCATTATTTAAAAAGGTAGAGAATATGAATTAAATAAAACCATATTGAAAGAAATAAATCTCATTATAATGTTTAGTTTTTAATTAAAAAAATCCATGAAATCTATAGGTAACCATGTTATAAATAATAAACTAAAACAATAAATGCATAATAAAACAAGTACAACTACAAACAAGTGTATTAAAATCTATTTTCCCCTACCATATGTAATGGTTTATACATGATATAATAAATGTTTAAATTATTTGAATATTTATACCAGGTTAATTTTTTTGATAATAGTTGTGATCTTATTGGTTAGTTTTGTCAATGATATTGGGATGCAATGGAAAATAATGATTTAAAAACCAAATTTAGGAGTGTAATCTAGGTAATTTTTTTTCCTAAGTAGCTAAATGTAAATCCCTTAAATTGTTTTTGCAATAAATGATTATTTTTCTGGCTAGCATGACATGAAGAATGTGATATAAATGATTGATAAGTTTGGGTTAGATGGACATTATATTACAAGTGTCTAGAACATAAAATCTAAATGCAAGTGATGCCTTAAACAATACTATTTATAGTGTTACTTAATTATGATCTCTTTAATCCAAACACACTAATAAATTAATCAGTGATAAAATATAAGTACTTTTAGTCATATTGATATTATATGACTTGGTTTATATGAAGAGTATTTCATGAATGTTGTTAAGAGTCTAATTTTTTAACAAACACACAAAATAGAAAAGATTAATAAAACACATAAAAGAGAAAGGGATAATTAAACAAGAAGAAAATAAATAAAATGAAAAAAAAAGAGATATATTATAGAGAATCTTTAAATAATGGCTATTAACTATATGATGAAACCAATTTCTAACATGGTCTTCTAAGGGAAAATTATTTCATACAAGAAAAATAAATATTTTGTATGGTCATAGCCTTAAAGATTTTTATTTTTTTTAAAAAAAATTCATGAATTTTATTCCACTATAAGACTAAGGCACCAACCTTTAATGCCTTCCTAGAAACTTTCTTATCAAATAATGTTTTAATTTTTTCTTTATATTTTTCAATTTTTTGTGCCATGGTAGATTTTGATTGATATAATTCTAATATATCATTTAATATTTGTTACACTATATCAATATTTTTATAAGTGTATAGGATAATAGTTGTTGTTGAAGTAATTTGTAATTCAATTGGCACAGTTGCTTCAAAACCAAAAGCAATCATAAAAGGAGAATAACTTGTTATAGTTTTGATTGTAGTATAATCAACTCATATAACTTAATATATTTTAATATACCAATTTATTTTATTTTCACACATAATTTTATTCATGATTGAAATCAATTTTTTATTAGTCCATTCAACTTGTCCATATACTTAGAGCTAATATTTAGATTAATTATTTAAGATAATATAGTAATGTTTTAATAATTATAAGTACTCATTTGATTTAAATTTATGACCATTATTTTAAATGATTTCTTAAATAATTATAAAACATGAAAATATATTATTCTCAAGTAAATAAATGACTTTTGAAGTGACATAACTTTTGAGAGCTATAATTTCAATACATTTTGTACAAAAATAAGTTATAATCAAAATATATCTATGATCAACTAATGATAAATAATATATATCAAATATGACATTAATTTGATTCATTGACATTGTAAGTAATTTATGTCTTCCTATAAATAATTGACAGAGCATACATGATCTAAGTAGGTGAAAAGTGTCTTTGAAGTGAGTTGGTAAATAATAACCAATAAATTTAAAATTGTATGTACTATTAATTTATATAAAATGTCTGCAACATATAATTTTAGGTAAAATTATAATATTATTTTAAATCTGATAATGTGTAAGGCAACATAATAAAACTCTTTCAATATTTCTATAAACAATAAAATTCTCAAGTAAAATAAAATTTAAAGCTTGCAATTAGAGAGATCTTCTTTGACATTTATTTAACGAGTCAAGTTAATTATAATTTTAAAATTAATAAAAGAGATCATGATACCAAACATCATATGAACATTAGTAATCCAATTCTTACATTTCAAGTCCAATTTTGAGTTTTTAAACAATATCAACAACTGTATAGCTTGAAAATATGGTTAAGCATTCAAGTTATCATCAACAAAAAGAATTAATGCATTAAAATTAGAAGTATAATTTTTAGCAATATGGTGAGCTAAGTCATTTATGTCATATTCTTGAATTCTAAAAATCAACCTAGCTACCATTCCATTGATTTTGGGTTGTTTTAATAAATAAGATAAAACATTTACCTTTGAATATAAAATTAATTTATTTCTCATTAAAATATATTTATATTTACTTAATGTTATAACTAATGAATTTTTTTTTGATTAATTTATACTTGATTTAAATATATATGAGCATTTGACTGATATATCCAATGGGTATTTCATCATGATTATGATCATCTTCATTAATAACACCTATTTAATTATCAATTACATTGACATATAATATGAAAGGATTACTCATTTCAAGTTTTTTGAGTTCAAAAACACTTCTTACTGTATTTTTAATTTGTTAAAAGGTGTACTTGATCTTGGATCCCACATATAACTATGATTTTTAAGAAAAATATATAATGGATTTTCTTTATCATAAAAATTATTAAATAAATTTGTAAACAAAATTGATTTTTTCAAAGAGAGAACTTAAAACATATAGATATTTATTGGGGGGGGGGGTGTGGGTGTGGGGTAGCTATTTTATGCTTTGATGCAATCAGGGTTTGTATAAATTATATCCTTAGATATTATATGACCTAAGAATTTACCTTGTGTAACATAAAAATTGATTTCATTGGATTTAATGATATGCCATATCTTGTACACCTAATTAAGATTTTATGAAAGAGATCTAGGTGTTTTTAAATTTTCTTAGAACTAAAATTAAGATTATGTATGTATACTTGAATGATAATATGCATCATGTATCAAAATATACATGGCTTACACTTTGAAAAGTGGAACCTACATATATTAGTTTGATCGATATTATATTGAAATAAAAAATGCTTCTAAAAATAATGAAAGTGGGTTTATGTCTACCTTTCAGATTAAAAAAATATTTGGTTATAACCTAAAAATACATCTAATAATGACATAACTTTCAAACCAATAAATTGTTGTAAAATTTGAACTATTTGTGGTAATGGAAAATTATCTTTAATATTAATATTATTCAGATCACTAAAGTCAACACAAATATGAATATCACCATTATTTTTACAAAGTGAGACAAGATTAGATACTCAATCAACTATATAACTAGATAAATGACACCACCATCTAACATTTTATCCATCTCCTTATTGATGGTGTCTTCCATTAATAGGCTAACTTTATAAGGCTTTTTCCTAACATGTTTTATACCAATTTTAATAGGTATATTATGATGAATTATAGAAGTGTGATAAAAAATTTAAATATTTATATGACTTAAACAAAATATCAATGAATTTTAAAAATAAATTAGTAAAAATTATATTTACTTGGATATCACATTAGATGCCAAGATAAACCTACTTGGGATATATATCAGTTCCCATATTTACTAGAATAATTTCTCCTATTATCTTTCTTGAAGGTTATTTAGTTCTAGATAATTTAGGACAATAGTGAGGAGAAAACATTGATTCAAGGCTTACCAATCTAGGAATCAATTTATTAACACTAAGATACAAGTGAACACTTCAATTCATGACATAACAATTGGATCAAATTAATTACCATGTATAAAACTATTGATATTTATGGTTGTATTTCTGAAAAATGATAGTCATAGATATTTTAAATTGCATATAGTGAAGAGTGTGGGACAAAATAACATGCACAAAAGAATACATTTCTATAAGGACCTCTTCTTCATGAATCCCATACAAATTTAGCATGGCCATCTTTAACCTATAGCAAGATGAAAGAGGTAAAATGATTTCTATATATGCATGTAATTCCACTATATCACCTAGAATTAAGATGAAATGTCAGTATTTTCACTAATATCCAAGAGTAGACAATTAAATTAGGAAGTGATTTCTCATCAATATCACACATTTTTATGAATAATATCATTTTTATTATGCATACAAGCTTAAATAGATGATAGTGAGAGCAGTATTGAACCCTAAAACTCCATAATGATATTGAAAGAGAATGTTGGGTTCTTAAGGCTTGGAATCACAAGGAAGATGAATAAAATGATGGAATATGGCATTTATTAGACCAAATAAAAGGTGTATCCCTAATCCATGATCTAATATTCTTAATGACTACACACTTCCCATTATTCCTAGCTTTAGCCATTTTTAGTTTGTTATCTTTTAAATCTACATATTGAATTCATGTGAGATCCTCATTCACATAAATATTATATAAAAAGCTAAAAATATATATTTGTTGATCAAAGATCTTAAAACCCATCTTGAAAGTTTATGAACTAGATGGTAAGGAAATATTGAAGCATATATTGAAAGCTTATGAATTGGATGGTAAGGAAATGACACATACTATATTTTTCAAAGATGAATGTAATATTCTCTTCAAAATAACTCTCCTATGAATTAATGTATCTATTATTTATTTATTTATTTATTTTTGTTTTATGGCTAGACAAATAACATAGAAAATGGAAATTGTTTTGCTGACTGCTTAGGGGTCACCTTGATAAAGTGGTAAATTCCACGTGCAATCATATAGTGGTATTTTTAATGTAGTGTTTAAATTCCAATACATTAGTCATAATTATTGAGGAAAGGGGGTTTACAATTCATTTTAACCAAAAGTGTCATTGTAATTTGTTTGGAGAGGAAGAGGGATACTTTATAATGAGGAATATTCTTTTATACCTTTAAATGAACATTATGAGATTTGAAATATAATTAAAATATCACATACGTAAGTAAATGTACACAATTAGTTGATATTAAACCACACATGGAATAAAAAAAGCTTGTTGTGCATTATAACATATCCATTTCATTTAGAAAATTACTTTTCCTGATTTATTTACTTTATGTTTTTTATAATTTTCAAGTTTTTTCCTAATTTATAAATTTTAATAAAACCTTATTTAAAAAAATATCCCTTATTTTTTCCAAAAATAGTTTTATAAAATTTTCTTGGTTTTTTTTAATTTTATCTATTTTTTTCTTTAACAAGTTTTCAAAATTTATTTTTTCACCTTAAATTTTTATTTATAAATTGCTTTATTTTTTTATATTTATTAAATTCTTTAAAAAATTCATGTTTATGTAATGATTTTATAATTCTACCTATTTTTGTAAATATTTATCATTAGATAAGCATGGCTCATCCCTATGTCACAGAGTAGTTTAGATTATCACCCAAAAATATAATCAGACCATTGGGATTTGTAATGGATATCCTCTAAATTATTATAGGGAAAGGGCTGATTTGTGGAATTGACTTGCATCTAACCTGAAGTACATTCCATGGATAATGGAGGGTGGTGAAGGGGTGCAGTATTTTAATAGGGTTGAGGAGAAAGAGGATAAGTACAATGGTGAGCACCATGCATGGAAAGGAAATGAAACTTTATTTTGGTTGAAAATCAAGAATATTCATAAGATATATAATCCTCTTAACCAAGGTAAAAGACATAGTAAAAGTATTTGGTTTACATGGCACAATAACCAAGTCAAACCTAAGAGGGTGTATTCTAGATTTGATAGATTATATTTTATAAGAACACATTTAAAATTCATTTGGAATAATATATTAACTCATCAAAGTTTATCCCTTTCCCCATCTTGGATCACCACCCCATAGAAATTATTTTCTTTTTGAACTTTGACCTAGAGGTGGGCGCTTCTAACTGGAGTGGCCTTTAAAAACTCAATATCTCCCTTTTAAAGGACCTTGATTGTAGTGGGGGTATATGTTCTTCATGAAATATTGGTAATTTTACAATTGAATCCTCCTCCAATATTGTCAAGTAGAATATAATAATGAAATTATGTAAAAAAATTACATGTACCTATGGTCAACATAAGGCTAAGATGAGATGTAAATTTTTTTGTATCACCCTGTAAAAGATGATCACCTCTAAAACTAACCTATATAATTATCCTAATAATAATCTCCTCCTAGATGAGGTTTTTATAATTAAACATGAGCTAATACAAAACTAAATGTTTGTAGCTAGAGTTGCTCAAGATTGATCTAGATAAAACTAGGTCAACGTGGGAGATAAAAGCTCAAAATTCTTCTTTAAATTATTGAAAGTGAAATAGTGTATAAATAATATCCATATGATTAACTATGATGGTTTTGTGTTTATTGATTCAATTGAAATGAAAAAATCCTTTTTCTTCTTCTAATCCAATCTTTTTTTGTCAGATGGCTCGAATCCTCAAATTGGGCTTAATAGGGATCTTTGTACTAAATGTATTACTAATAAAGTTTTTAGTAAATAATATTATTTATTTGATAGTAAAATTTCCATGGATGAGATAAACGCTAAAATTTATTATTTGAAACATGAAAAATCCCCATGTTTGATGGATTTCATGTCAACTTCCATAAATCAAACAAGGACTCAATTGCATTCAAATGCCTTGGTATTTTTAGGGAAATAATTAAGGTTGGCTCTCTAGGTCCTAATATTAATAGATAAGTTTCCAAACTCATTCGAAATTATAGAGAGCAAACCCAAAATAACAATTTTAGGCCAATCACTCAATTGAATGTCTCTTAAAAAATCCTAGCTATGAAAAATCCTTAAAAAATCCAAAATCAAATATGCCTATAATATCAATGAGTGTAATGGAGACCTTACAAATTCTATTAATATTTCATGGTTAGTTAGAAAAGTATGCCCACTTTCCCCTTCTTTTTTCATTATAACGGTTGAAGCCTTCTACTATTTATTTAGAAGTACTATTGTTGGTCCTCTTATTAGATGTATTTCATTGTCTAATTATTTTAAATTGATTGATGTCATTTTTTCTAATGATACCACTCTATTTACTGGGCTTGAGAAATATAACGTAAAAAAAGTTACTAATAGGATTAATATTTATTGTTATGGATCTGGGTTAAGAGTGGCCTTACACAAATATCATATGATTGGTGGGATGAGACTCTACCAAATTGGCTATGTGAGGTTGGATGGGTTTAGAAAGGACTGAATCAGTTGGTCAGATACTTGGGTATTTCTTTTGACTTATCAACCTCTTTGAAATATATTTTGGAATGGTTATATGTTAAAATTAATAATAAAATTGGTAAGTGGTAGGTCCATCTTCTATCACTCCCAAGAGGAATTCAAGTTTGTCAAAAAGTTCTTTCCCCATATAGTATCTACTATGCCAACTATTTTATTTTTAATAAGTCTCTGATTAATATCCTAAACATAATCATAAGATATTTGTTTTGGTTGGATGGAAAGGGTAATAATAAAGGCACATAGTGGCATGGAATATTTGTTGTGTTCCCAAAAAATTCAAGGGAATCAATTTGAAGGAACTTAGGTTCCAATGTATTACTCTTGCTGAGAAATGGATCATAAGGAATTTGAAAAGAGAAAAAGGTCTTGATAAGGAGAAATGTTTTGATAGGTTTCCATAAAGGTAAGTTAAAGTGGAAAGGATTGCATATTTCTGACCTATTGGAGTGGTTATATTATGTTCAAGTTATGGGATTGCCTATTTTATTCTCTATTTGGAAGGCTTAGGAAATTATTAAAAATTGGTTATTATTCCTCCAATTTTCATTGGGATAGGTTCAAGGTACCAGGGCTATAGATGTATATGGTGGAACCATACTATTAAAATATGGCCTCTTGCATTAATTAGGGGGTGATCAGTCTTTCTTTTATTCTCTAAGGGTTTGAATAACCTCAGGGACCTTTTCTCTCATAATGGTTTGGAATCTTGGGCTGAAATTAAAGCTAGATTTAAATTTCCTTCTTCACAATGAAGTACTTATACCTTGATATCTAAGGCTCTTCAATAAACAAAAGGTGTGCTAAATTCATCAAGATGTGGTTGTCAATCAATTTAATATTATTGGATAATATTAAATGGATTGACAACCACATCTTGATGAATTTACCACTAAGACATTATATGATAGACTCACTTTATCCAAAATCCTCTACCTCAAGATTAATCTTTTATGACATGTTTGTGATCTCCTTTATAAACGGGTGTTTAGATTTTAATTGATACGGGCCTCTTGCCTTGAACCTAAAAAATTATTGTTTTAGGTGGTTACTAAATTTTCTAACAAGCTTGCTATTGAGTCTATAATTTCAAACTCTAGATTTGGCCATCCCCACTATGTGTTTTTTGGTAAGATTGACACTATTGAATAGATTTTATTTAATTTTCCTTATGCTATAAATTTGGAATAATTTTTTTAACACTTGGATTTGTCTATCTATTTGTGATATTTTATGGGTCAACATTATTTTTAGTTATGTTTCTTCTGTAATGAAGGTCTATAAATTTTTTAATAAGTTTTGGTTAATGTTTTCTACTAAAATCCTTTACTACATTTGGAAGTAAATAAATTTAGATGTTTTTGAATGTGAAACCAAGGTAATTATTAACTTCAATGTTGAAGTTACCCCTCAAATTTTTTATTTAAAATTATAATTGTAGCTTAAGATTCCACAAGCTGACTTGGAAATATTTTTGAGGACATGCATGCTTAAGATCTCCTCTAACTACTTGTTAGACATTGGCTGGCACCTAAAAAATGACTCATCCTCCTGATTGGAGAATCATTCATAATATTTTTGTTGAAGTACATGTTTATAAATATAATATGGAAATCATGAAGTTATCTTATTTTGATTAGGATAAGGATCCAATA